>CM021104.1:9865043-9986376 GCA_007115665.2 Sequoiadendron giganteum | reverse complement strand
TCGGTCTAACCACCCTAGCCAAAATAAAATGATAATATTTTTTTATAAGATTTTAGATGTAAGTAGAGAACTCATGTCCCGATGTGATGCATATTTTTTTGTAATTTTTTATCTAGATAAATAATTAATTATAAATTTTTTATTACAAATTTTAAAAAATATAAAAAATTCGTCTGTCTAACCACCTTAACTTGGTAAAAAATTCATGAAATTCATTTTTTTTTAATCCTATAGTATGCAAAGCATAGAATGTGACACATGTTTTAGATTCAAAAACTATGATACTGTTTGAAAGCTATAGATTTTTTTCAATCAGCCTATCAATCAAGACTTTAGTCATAATTCAAATAGAAAATTAATAATAATTATTTATTAAATTCAAAGTAAAGCATAATTTATATTGGTGGAAAGCTGAGAATCTTCTTTAAAAACCCTTTTCGTTTCATCAATTTTGGGTAAAAAAAAAGTCGTCAGCCACATGGGCCATCATATCACTTACATATAGCCACTTTTTGGCCCATCATGATCCTGCACATATTGCAAGCAAAACAAAAATTTAACAAGAAATTTGTCAGATTAATTAATTCACACCCTCCCTCTAGCGCCAAAGTGTGACCAACGACGTAGTATGGGATAATTGCACTTGATCCATGAGGATTCAAAGTATAATTAAGCCACTATGCATCAGTCCCAATAAAATCATTCAATGTAAACTAAACTAAGAATCCATTAAAACTAGCATAATAAAATACGAAATATTCAAAAACACCTATTCTAATACATTGAAACTTATCCTATTGGAGGAGTGGTATCACATTGATGTGGAATTGTGATGCTTTCCCAATCCCTTGGATACTGAGCTTGTTTCAATCGATTCTATTAAAAATAATCGACAAAACCAATGAAAGATGTGTGTGAAAACATGATTTAAAAGCTAAATTAACATGATGAAAGCTAATTTAACATAATACATGCTATGATAATCAATATGGGTGTATGCAGAGCTATTCTAAATGGAGTTTAAGCTCAAAAGATTATAACCCTAATTTCAAAACATGCTAAATGGATGAACCTATATGACCATGGAAGCCATTAATGGAAGCTAAGCTAGTATGATGCAAGAAATTAACCTAAAATGCCTTTTAAAACATAAAATGTGAGTGCAAGATGAAAGTGATTTTAACAACATAAGTTTACTCTTAAAAGATGGATCCCTATTCAATAGATGCAAGCTCCATTTATAGAATAGGAAAAATGAAATTGATGGTCACGATCAATAAGATCAATCAATGGTCAAAATGGAAGAAAGATAGAGGAATTGATCATGGATTCCCATCAAGGGTTGAGGATTCAAGATGATATTTAATGAAGGGCTCACATTCATCCAAACAAACACACCTTCAAAACTTGCACAAGAAACTTTGTTACAAAAAAGAATATTCCCTTTTTTAAATGAGTGAAGAAAGAGAATATTCTCATGGGTGAGAAAAATTAGATATTTAGTTAATTAAAACCAAATTTAATTGTGCAAAGGAGAAGGAATATTCCATGGGAATATTCCCTTTTTTGGAGGAATGTGCTAAGGAGGAATATTCCCTTGCAAGTGAGAGGATTAGATTTAATTAGTAATTTGATAATTAAATAAAGTTTTAATTATGAAAATTAGGAGAATTATATGATATTCATTAAATAAATGATTTAATGAAAAAAGGGAAAGTGTCATGATATTTAATTAAATAACTTAGGGTTGTTTAATTAAATAAGAGGACTTTAGGGATTAAATTAAATAATTTGATTTATTCAATTTAATAGGACAAAATGTTAGCATGAAAGAGGATGAACTCACCTAATTAGGTTAATCAGGTTTATAGATGAAAATAATGCAATTAATTAAATAACTAGGATAATTCAATCAATTAAGCAAAAAAAGGATGGGTTTCAGGACAAAACGATGTTAGTATATTCGAGTGTATGATATCATTTAAGAAATTTTTAAGTGTCCATAGACATCTACAACTCAATTTTCTTTTCCCTTTATATAATTGAGTTCAAAATCATAGTCAAATATTAACTCAAGCCATTTCCTTTGATGCACATTTAGACTAGGTTGGGTAATCAATACTTTAGACCATGATGGTTTGTCTTTAACTCCAAAATTTATCCAAGCAAATAATGCCTCCATGGTTTGCAAGCATGAACATCTACTGCTAGCTCAAAATCATGTGCAACATAGTTTTGTTCTTATGTCTTCAGTTTCCAAGATTCTTAGGCGATAACTAGCCTTTCTTGCATAAGCATCCTACCTAATCCCTTCCAAAGGTATCAATGATAACCACAAATTGGCCTTCCAAATAAGGTACTTTTAGAATTGATGTTATAGTTACTTCTCTTTTATTTGGCCAAAGGCCTCTGATAATTTTCTAGCCATCCAAATCTTTTGCTAGCAGCTCCTACAACTAATCCTTCAACTCTAAAAACTTTGTTGTGGTCATTCGATAAGAAACTTTGGATATAAGGTTTTGATCAAGAACTATGTCTATAGATGAGTCAAAAGTTTTCTTAAGAAGTAATCTAGACAATTTGTTTGAAATATACATCACCAAAACCCCATTGAATAGGGTACTTATCTGTATATGATCTTTTCTTGATCCATATACTCCTCTTCTTCCCTTGGTGTTTCTGGGACTCATAACACATTAAATTATCTTAAAAGGTGAACTCTTTGTAATAATCTATTTTCTCCATTTTGATTGCAGAAAGTTGGCATCCATTTTTCTTCGCTCTCTTCAGCTGCATGACTATTATTTTCCTTAATTTACCCTCACAAGGTATACCTTGCAAGTACACTTCATTCCCAAGGTCATCTAGTCATTCTACTATTTTAGTATAGCAGTCAATTTATGGCCCTCTGCCTCTATAACCAATTTATCTCGAGAATGACATTAAAAGATACTAAAGGGGCTACTCACAGATTTATTCCTTTTGAGAAACTTGGAATTTCAATATTATCTTCAACCAAACACTGCTCTACCTGAGCTCTTATTTGGTTCGCATACTTTATTGACCAAAGTTTTTCCTTGCAACCAACTTTTCTAAGAAATTTTATCTATAATTCTTGGTGACTTCACCTTCTTCATATCATTAGATACTTCGAGGGATAATCAGTTTCTTTTCTCATTAACAATCCTTGAATAAGAATTGTCCATGCCCACTCTAGGTGGTGCGTTCATGTATGTTTTGATTTTTCTTTTTGAGATGCTTCCTTTTCTGACCTACTCTAGATTTTGACCTTTTACTCTAAGGTACTGAGTCTCACTCTTGTTTATTTTATTATTGCAAGGATTTGATCTAGTTTTGAATCGGGGTTGTTAGAAGGTTGTCCCACCTCCTGGCTTCCTCCATAGTTTGTTATGGTTTAAATCATGTTAAATTTTTACTTCATCTAAAGTTTTCCATTTATTCACATAATTAGTTCCTCTAATTTAGCATTTGTATCAATAAACATTAATCAAATTTATATGTTCAACTTAATCAAATGGAAATTTTATTATATTACTTATGGACTACATAGTATCCTTATTTGATACATAAATTTTGACTCTTTGTGACTACAAGTCCCTATTAGAAAGTGGGATCTCCTCAAGCTCTTCCTCACCCTCAGAGTCAACTAAATAATTTTGGAGGGTGGATGTACTCATAGGTTCTCATCCATAAAATTATTATTAATTATAGGTGAATTCCTACCAAAACCAAAGGGCAGCTCCCTATACATTGATGGTTTGACTAGTTGACCACAGAGATAGGGTCAATGGCCTTCACAACTGCTATATCCCGCTGCTTCTTCTTTCACCTAATATGCTTGACTATTTTAGCTAGTGTCTTAGAGTTAGCCAACCAAGCACCTCTTGAGTATCTAATATTGATAAGGATTTTAACCTCTAGGGATGACTCTTTCTTAGTCCTAAAGTTTAGACAAGTTTTGGGTAATTGACTTTCTTACTATTTTCCTTGTTCTTCTTTTTCTTGCCATTTTGGCATAAGAACATTTCAAACATTAGCTATTGATAATGTTTGAGGAAAAACTTACATAATGAGCTCATAGGTCCATGTGTTGAACCTGATAGCTCTAATTCCATATGTAACATGCCCAGTATTTACTCTATAGTTTTCACCTAAGTTTTAACTCATTAAGTGAATAATTCAATGTTTCCAAAAACAGGATAATAATTTTTTTCTTTTTCAATAACATAATTTTCATGCTACATAAATAACTTCATATAAGATTTATATAAGTGAAATATTTTAACTAAACTTCAAGTAGATGAAACATCTTTTCAAATACAGTTTATAAATAGAGTTCATGATCATATATACAATTTCATAATTTACAAGAGAAAAAGATCAAGGTATCCTTATCTGGATTACTCTTCTATTTTACATGTCTTGGTATGTCATCTATAAGAGGTTGAACATCACCCAAGTTCTTTACCTCAAACCATGGACTAGCAGTCCCTCACACACCTTCCTACTGGAAGTGGTCCTGCCCTTCGATGAAGAGCATAGTAGAGGAACCTCTAGTACTACCATGTAAGTATCTATTGTTGTGTCCTACATAACATGTATGGTCATACAACCATGGATACCTTCCAACTATGCACAATGCTAATAAAAATTTATGTAAACCTGGAGCACAGTGAACTGACAAGTGCAAGCAACGACTTTTACAATTACTTTGGCCAAAGTTTTGATAAATATAATCATCCACTTTCTAAGGAAGTTGTGGTGTAAGCTCACACAACTCTAACTCCAGTTGGAAATATTACTAACCTATGGTTAAATTTACTTCCTATTCGACCCAAAGGTTAATTGAATCAAATAGGATCTCTTTCAATAGCGGTGACTTCATTAGTGCCGATTATTCAACTAAGTTAGTTACGTACTCTTGACTTTGTTACATTCACATAGCATCCTTGGCCTTGGATGCTATCACTTGTTCAAGTCCTTTATTCTAAGTCAATAAATGACTTGACTAGTTATCTTCTTTTGACTAGAATACCCAAGTTACATTCTTGCAACATTCAGGGTCTAGGCAACTTCCTCTTATTCGAGTCCTTACTTTTAACCATGGGAGTAACTACTCTATGATTTTATGCACAATTAGTTAATATTGATGACACAATGTACCATCCACATAATTTATAGATTCTTCATTTGTTCCTTCCAAATCACCCTTGCATATTTATGGGTAAACCCACAATACTGGTTTACAATTCCAATGAGGAAGGAAAATTGCAAAAAACACCCCCATGGAAAATTTCTGGATTTTGGGGGTTTGAACGAATATTTGGTTCGAGTGAACTATCGAACCCCCCTTCACACGAAACCATTAAATTTTGGGTCCCACCATTCCCAGGAAAAAACAAAAGGAAAGATTTGTGGAAAGGGGGTTCGCTCGAACCCCCCTTTTCCCCACTTCTCCCCCTCTGGCACCAAAAATCTCCAGAATTTTGCTCTTCGAAGCTCGAGTTGAGGATGAAAATGGAGGAGAATTCACAGACCCAACTAGATGATGGTAGTCCTTAGAATGAGCTATCCTATGAATACAATTTTAATATGTTTTGGTTTTATTATATATTTGTTTTTTAAGTTTGATTAAACATAGGCTTCTCACCGAAAATCAAGATCTCTATTCTACACCAGTGGAAAAATAGAAAATTATCAATTTTTTTTTTTGAAAAATATTAGTGCACTAGATATTGATGTCCTTGATCCAAAAAAAAGAAAATAATTTTGATACATACAAAAAAATTTATGTTGTATACGGTACGCCTATGTCTAAATTGTTATTGGTTTGACTTCAAAACTTGATTAAGGAAAAAATATTCATTGAAATGCTATGAAACCAATTCCATGCACTAGATATCATAGTTACAAATCTAAATTAAAATAAAATAAAATTTATCCTTCATAGAAAAAAAGTTATGTTGTATACGGTGAGAATCACTCCTTAAAAATGGTGTTTACTGAAAAAACTTGTTTTCAAAGGAGATGGAAAAAGAAGTACAATCTGATTCCAAAATTTTTGAAAAAAATATATTTAGAATCTACAAACAAAATGTAACAAATCACTAGTTTGCATCATCTTCAAATTCCTCACAGTTTAGCCGCTATAGGTGCTCGAAAGTGAAGATTTAGTTAGAAAAAATTAGTTCAATGTCCATTTTGACCAAAAATTGTAAACCAGTATTGTGAGATCACCCTTATATAAGATACCTTCATTTATATGCATGTAGATATTCATATATTTATCCTTCCCTATGACACCTATATTCTCATATTTAAATGTATAATAAGTTTATATCCAAGTTGGAAAATTTATTGCAGCTCTCATGGCTATTTAAAATTGCTAACATTTGCAGATTTTTATGCCCTTAAATAGGCACATGAACCTTTGAAATGGTCTTTCATTTATGAAAATTCAAATACAGATTTTAAGAAGCCATTATGAGAGCAATTCTCATGTCCCCTTATGGTTGTTTATATTTATTAATAATTGTTGATTATAATGCCTTTGAATAGGCATGTGAGCTTGGAAAATGTCATGCTCATGTTTGATATTTAAGTGAAAATATTATATACCTTTATAGTTTCTGATTTACTAAGTCCAATGCCTCCTAGTTTGCCTAAGTGGAAAGGCATTTTCCACACATTACTTAAGGCTTTTAACACAACCACTTCATGGCTTTATTTCTTAAGATTTTACTTGCCTTTTATGGCAATTAAAATAGCTATCATATAGCTTAGTTTGGTGCTCTCTATAAGAGGTTTTTTCTAAGGCTTTTAAGACAAATAAATAATCAAATATTTTAAACCTTAAGAGCTTTAAATTAAACTATATTTTTCTTCAAAATATTTATTGGATATGATAAATAGTAATTATTTAACATATCCATTTATATATATTGTATATATTCATGCATGTATATAAATACTTACATACATACCTCTATAATAAACATATATATTAAAACATTAAAAGTATTTAATCTTAATACATTTAAATATATCGAAATAAATAAGTTACATATGCCTCTATATTCATATATCATAAAGAAGAGTTTGATTACCAAATTAATTAATAATAATAAATAATGATTAAAACGTTAATACATAAGTATGAATAAACCCTAACAACTCGTAACCCTATCAACTTGCGTTCAAGACTAACCAATATGAAACTCAAATTGACTTGACAAGGTTCCAACTAACCTAATTGAGTGAGTGTATGTATCTACTCAAATAAAAGTACCCAATATTCCAAATACTAACTCTTCTCCTAGATGATACTCTCCCCCCCCTCCAAAGGGTTCAAAACTTTCCTGCATCCAACTTAGAGCAACATGTTCATAGTTAGTCGATAAAATATAAATCATATTCACAATACATATTAAGCATCACATAAGCATTTAAAATTAGTTTGATCATATTGCATATTCATTCATTTCATTTAGCCATCAAATACCACAACAACATAATTCATTCATTAATCCACATTTGAACATATAGGTTAAAGTAATTGGGTAAATTAACAATGTGGTATAGCATATTCCCCCCCTTAAGAATCATCATCCCCAATGATTTAAAGTATCATAACATATATTAAATCAAATAAAGGTTTTACTTTCATTTTTCAAAATCATATAAGAGATGGGAAATTTTTTTATTTAAACTCATTGGGAATTTTTTGTTTAAACTCATTATAATATTTCCTCGTAGCATTGTCCTCTACAAACTAGTCCCACTAGACCTTGCATTGAGTGACCCTGATAACACACTGGTAGAACTTGTGTGATTCAAGCACTCTTTCTTCTCTAAGAACTGTCTCGGTATACTTAGCGTCAACATAGCTTTTTTGGCAATCATTCTTCTTAGCTAATTTCTCTTCTTGATCAACCTGATCTAATTTTCCATTTTTGACAACATTTCCAAACTAAGGCTAATCCTATCTTCTAGCTTATCATAGCTTATAGGAATTTTGTAATTTCTTCCATATAATGTTTCAAATGGGTCTAAATTTATCGCAGATTGCTAGGAATTGTTGTAATAAGAAAATCCTACAAATCTTCCAAAACTAGGTTTACCCTTTTCGTCTAATCATCTATCTCAAAGTGATAAGTTGAGATTATATTCAATTGAGTTTCTAATGAGGTGAACATGGTTTTCCAAAATCTTAACATTACATGAGCATCCCTATCTGACCTTTTGCTCTAAGGTACCAATTTTCACTCTTATTTCTTTTATCATTGCAAGGATTTAATCTAGTTTTGAATTGGGGTTTTTAGAAGGTTGTCCTGCCTCTTGGCTTCCTCCATAGTTTGTTCTAGTTCAAATCATGTTAAATTTTTTACTCCACTTGAATTTTTTCATTTATGCACATAATTAGTTCCTCTACTTTAGCATTTGAATCAGTAAAAATTAATCAAATTCTTTCGTTCAACTTAATCAAATGGAAATTTTATTATATTACTCATGGATTACATAATATCCTTATTTAATACACAAATTTTGACTTTGCAACTATGGGTCGCTATTAGAAATTCAGATCTCCTATGGTTCTTCCTCACCCTCAGGTTCAACTAAAAAAAATTTGGAGGGTGGATGTACTCACGCGTACTCATCCATAATCTTCTTATTAATAATAGGTGCATTCCTACCACAACCAAAGAGCATATCCCTATACATTGATGGTTTGATTGGTTGACCATAGAGATAGGATCAATAACCTTCACAAATGCTATATCCTGTTGCTTCTTCTCTAGCCTGATACACTTGAGTACGTCAGCTAGTGTCTCAGAGGTAGCCAACCAAGAACCTCCTAAGTAACTAATATTGTTAATGAGTTTAACCTTCAGGGATGACTCTTTCTTAGTCCTAAAGTTTAGACAAGTTTCGGGTAATTGAATTTCTTACCATTTTCCTTGTTCTTCTTTTACCTGCCATTCTGGTATAAAAACGTTTAAAATATTAGCTACTAATAATTTTTGAGGAAAAAATCACATAATTCATAGGTTCATGTGTTGAACCTGGTAGCTCTGATACCATATGTAACATGCCCAATATTTACTCTATAGTTTTCACCTAAGTTTTGCCTCATTAAGTGAATAATTCAATGTTTCCAAAAACAAGATAATATTTTTTTTCTTTTCAATAGCATAATTTGCACATTGCATAAAGAACTTCATATAACATTTTCATAATTGAAATATCTTAACTAAAATTCAAGTAAATGAAACTTATATTTTAAAATACAATTTATAAATAGAATTCATGATCATATATACAATTTCATAATTTATAAGAGAACAAAGTCAAGGTATCCTTATCTATATTACTCTTCTATTTCACAAGTCTCCACATGCCATCTACAAGAGGGAGAGCATCACCCAAGAAATTTACCTCCAATCATAGACTGATGATCCCCTACACACCTTCCTACTAGAGGTGGCCCTTCCCTTTGACAAAGAGCATAGTATATGAACCTCTAGTATTGCCAGCTGAGTATCTAGTGTTGTGTCCTACATAAAAAGTATGGTCATACAACTATGGATACCTTCCAAATATGCATGATGCTACTGACAAGTTATGCAAACCTGGAGCACAGTGAACTAGTAAGTGCAAGCAATGACTTTTACACTTACTTTGGCCAAATTTTAGATAAATATAATCATCCACTTTCTAAGGAAGTGGTGTTGTAAGTTCACCCAACTCTAACTCAACTTGGAAATCTTACCAACCTATGGTTAACTTTACTTTTGGTTTGACCCAAAATTTAACTAACTCAAATAGAATCTCTTTCAATAGTGATGACTTCACTAGTGTTGATTATTCGACTAAGTTGGTTATGTACTCTTGACTTTGAATACCCATGTTACGTTCACATAACATCTTGGGCCTTGACTATTGTCACTTGTTCAAGTAATTTCTTCTAAGTTGGTAAACGACTTGATTAGTTATCTTCTTCTGACTAGAACACCAAAGCTACGTTCTTTCAACATTCAGGGTCTAAGCAACAAACTCTTATTTGATTCATTAGTTTTAACCATGGGGGTAACTACTCTAGACTATTTTATGCATAATTAGTTAATACCGATGATATAATGTACCATTCGAGTAATCTCTAGATTCTACACTAGTTCCTTCCAAGTTACCCTTACATATTTATATAAGGTACCTTTGTTTGTATGCATATAGATATTCATATATTTATCCTTCCCTATGACACCTATATTCTCATATTTAAATATATGATAAGTTTATATTCAAGCTAGAGAATATTGCCTACCTGAGGGATATTGGTGCTTTTGCACCTCAAAATCTCCTAGCATTATGGCACTTGGCTTACAACGAGAACATAATGTCCTTTATTCAATATTCATACATACAATCAGTAGATAGTTATATTGACTCCTATTCTATAAAGTAATAATGACTCTCAAACAATAATAGAAACATTTCCACTTCTATTAGATTGTTAGACCTTATCTCTAAAATATAGTATTTTTTTTTTTTATAAAAATATATCAGACATTGTTTGATTGGGATAAATCATATTCCCATACTTAGCTTTTCTTCACTACTTTGGTTTAACAAGCTAGTCGTTTTGGTTAAACACATCTTAGAGAGATTCTTGACTTTTCATTGAAGATCTCTCAAATATATATTAATTCAGTATTATGTACATAAAATAGGATTCTAATAATGTTTATAAAAGAAAGCTACTTTGATCTAATAATGTTTATAAAAGAAAGCTACTTTGATCTAACCAACTAGTTACATTGGTTCTTATTGACATTTTTGCGTAAATAACTTAAGCTTTTCCTACATGCATTTGCATACTTTCCCAAACAACCACACTTTGCACATAGAAATGGCTAAAGAAAACTCAAAATAATGAAAGATCTTTTTATTAGATTTTAATATAGATAACTGAAAATTCATCAAAAAAAAAGAAGAAGAATCATTTAAATCATGCCTGAAATTAAAATAGTTTGGCTTTGATTTTGGTACTCCTTGCTTCAATTCTGCACTTTAAACTTAGACTTGAACTTGCTATCGTATCAGCTTCAACTATTGAACAATCAAATTCTGATACAAACAAACTAATTCCAATAAATGATGTATTGATATATAGATTTCAAATGCTCTTCTTATTATGCTTAATTCTTCCCTCAAATATCACATATACAACTATCTCCAAGATTACAAAACTATTGAACAACCTCAATAATGAGCAACTAATCTCTATTTATGATAAAAATGATTTACTAAATATAGAAATCAGTTTTACTTGGAGGCTTGAATAGCTCTCCAAATGCCACGATTTGCTTATGTTTCCAAGCATGGGAAAAGATCAAACAAAATAAACTTCTATGCTGCAAATATTGTTGCCACCACTGACATTTGACTGTCAATACCATTCATAGACTACTACTGAAAATGCAGTTACAAGGTTTTTGAATTTATGTTTGAAGTAGTCTTAAAAAACTAATCAAACTCTTCCTTATATTGCCACCGTTTGCAATAGTTTTTACCAACTTTAAATTGTTATTTCAAAGACTTCATAATTGTAGCTCTTATGCCACTTTGTGGCTGTTTGAAATTGTTAGCATTGTAAAACTTTTATTCCCTTAAATAGGCATGTGAACCTTTGAAATAGTCTTTCATGTATAAACATTTAAATGTAGATTTAAAAAGCCTTTATGAGAGAAATTATCACACCCCCTATGGATTTTTACATTTATTAATAATTGATGATTATAATTCCATTGAATATGCACATGAGCTTGGAAAAAGTCATGCTCATATTTGATATTTAAGTTTAATATTAAAGACCTTTTTAGTGGCTGATTTACTAAGTCCAACGCCTCCTATTTTGCCTGAGTGGAAAGACATATTCCATGCCTTAAGGCTTTTAACATAGCTACTTCATGGCTTGATTGCTTAAGATTTTACTTTCATTTTATGTAAATTTAAATAACTATCATATAGCTTAGTTTGGTGGCCTTTATAAGATGTTTTGGCTATGGCTTTTAAGCCAAATAAATAAACCAATATTTTAAACCTTAAGAGCTTTAAATTAAACTATATTTTTCTTCATAATATATATTGGATATGATCAATAGTAATTATTATACATTGTATATATTCATGTATGTGTATAAATACTTACATACATACTTTCATATATATATAATTAAAACATTAAAACAATTTAATCTTAATACATTTATATATATTGTAGTACATATGCCTCTATATTCATATATCATAAAGATGATATTGATTATCAAATTGATAATAATAAATAACGATTAAAATGGGTATGCGTAGGATCATCATGGAAAAAACAGGCCCTTAAGTGGCGATGAAAATTCAAAAAATCAAAGTTAAGCAACTTGACGTAAAAATTTGAATAAATTATCTATATTATTTCAAAAATATGTAATAATAGAATTTGTAGCAAATTGAATGCAATTTCTAAATTATTAGGTTTATTTTAAAAATAAATAAATCTATTTGGTGAAAATTTGAAATTTCAATGCAGTAGTACTTAAATTTTAGGAAAAAAATTATAAGAAGTAGGTGTTTGTCTGACCACCCTAACCATAATAAAATGATAATATTTTTTTATAAGATTTTAGATATAACTAGAGGATTCATGTCCCTATGTGATGCATATTTTTTGTATTTTTTTTCCAAGTAAATAATTAATTATGAATTTTTTATTACAAATTTTTAAAAATATAAAAACTCGTATGTCTGACCACCTTAACTTGGTCAAAACTTCATGAAATTCATTTTTTTTAACCCTATAGTATGTGAAGCATAGAATGTGACACATGTTTCGGATTCAAAAAATGTGATACTGTTTGAAAGCTATAGATGTTTTTCAATCAACCTATTAATCAAGACTTTAGTTGTAATTCAAATAGAAAATGAATAATAATTATTTATTAAATTCAAAGTAAAGCATAATTTATATTGGTGGAAATCTGAGAATCTTCTTTAAAAACCTTTTTAGTTTCATTAATTTTGGGTTAAAAAAAAGTCATCAGCCACATGGGTCATCATATCACTTACATATTGCCACTTTTTGGCTCATTATGATCCCGCACATACCCAAATGTTAATAAATAATTACGACGAAACCCTAATGAATCATAACCCTATCAACTTAAGTTCAAGAATTACCAATACAAAAATCAAACTGACTTGACGAGGTTCCAACTAACCTAAGGGAGTGAGTGTGTGCATCTACTTAGATAGTAACGTTGAAAATATCAACTCTTCTCCTAGGTGATACTATCCCTCCCTCTTTGGAGGGTTCAAACTTTCTTGCATCCAACTTAGAGTAACATGTTCATAGTTAGTTGATAACATATAAATCATATTCGTAATATAGCTTAATCATCATATAAGCATTTAAAAGTTTCATCATACTGCATACTCATTCATTTCATGTAGCCATCGAATACCATAATGGCATAATCCATGCATTAATCCATATTTGAACATATAGGTTAAAGTAAGTAGGTAAATTAACAACGGGGTACATAGCATGTTGCATATCATTTTAATTTATTCTATTGTAACTTTCTCATAGGACCTATGAATCCATAATTATAGATCTTGAAGATCCTTGTATGGGGTTGATTCCTTAATTTTAAGGTTAGCTTAGATTAATCACTTAATAATGTGGAGTTTTCTTTATTCAAATTTGTAATGTTAACTAGGGGTTGAATATGTCGTATGAAATAGTTATGTAATATTCAATGAAATTGAATGGTGTATGAACTAGTAAGTCCTTTCTATTAGTGAAAACTCCTTTCAAGAATTTTTATATTTTAATTTGTTACTTCACTTGGTCATATATGAAGTACTTGTTAAATATACGCAAAAATAAATGTCATTTCATTCATATATGAATGGTAATGAAGGCATTTTATGGTAGTGAAACATTGACTAGAGGAAAGTTTGAGATATGAAGCCCAAGCTCATTTTGGCATCGTCACATCATATTTTATCTTTTTGATTAATGTAAGGAAAAGGATGCTAGGAAAATTATGCTAGGTTTTGAATCTTTTCCATCTAATTAGATCACACCAATACTCAATGATACTTCTTGCTTCATTAAGTGATACAAGGAGTACATATTAAGTGTTTAGAGAGGATCTATACTAAGTAAAAATTTATCATCCTTTGCCAACATCCTCCTAGATTGTGACAAAATGGAAAAGGTGTGGAAATGGATCAAAATGTGATTGAAATATATTTTTTTGTTTAGTCTTGGAGCTATGATTACATCAATAAGAATATGTGCAAAAGATGGAGATCTGTTGAATTAAAGAGGAATATTTGACAAAATATCAATGCAATGTTATCTTGTTTTTGAAAAGTTAAACAACATTTACAGGGCGATGTACCCTACACAATGAGTCACTAGGGCCAAAAAAGGACAAGTCTTAAACAACTAACATAAACAGGTAAAAACAAGAAAAACCAGAGACAACCCAAAGGCAACACACTAGCAGCCGAGAAACAACCGACAGACCAGCACCAGGAGAACTAACTGGCATCATCCCAATTTTTTATTAGGAGATCCACCGCCTCGTCTCCCACCCACTCTTTGTTTTCCTGGCTATTGTTCCCCTCTAGTTCCTCTTTTATGACATTAGACAGAGTACTCGTAACAAAGTGACCCAGTTTCATGGTGAAGTGGGTCAGCCCCCAAAATCTTTTGTCTAGAGTGTCCAATCTCTTCGCCATCTTGTCCGAATCCACCCCAACATCCATAGCACCCTGAACCTCACTAGGCTCATCTACCAGCGGCTGCAGAGAGTGCGAGACAGAGCTAACAAAAGGGAGCTTGCTGTCCACCAGAGTAAGCTGGGGCCTTTCAACCATATCTTCTTCAACATCTTCAGACTCTTCTTCCTTGTAACCCTTGTTGTATGACTGCTCCTCCTCCGAATCTTCAATGATTAACCTCTTCTTGCTGTTCTTAGCCAGCCTCCCAGATCTCCTCCTAACACTTTCCCCTCCGGTCATTTCCGTGTTCCCCACAACCGCGTCCCCTCTAGAATCTTTCCTAACCGCATTCTTACTCTTGCCATCTTTAATAGTCGCAGCTTGCATGCATTTCTCCTTAGATTTTTTGACATAGTGACAGTAACAGCTGTGTCAGCCTAAGTGGCTTTTAGCTCATAGAGCCCTTCCGCCGCACTTGCATGGGCCTTGCCTAACCCACCCTTAAGCTTTTTGGTGGCAAATTTGGTTTTGGCGTTCCCCATATTGTTAATATTAGACTTTTGAGGAGGGCTCTTGGACTCGGCCGGGGAGATATGCACCGTAGAGAGGGGTTCAATGTTCTCAACGCAGACAATAGTGATGGCTTTAGGTGGGCAGAGGGCAAGATGAAAGTGATATAGGCAGAGGATTAGCCCTTGATGGAGCGGGACCGGTGGAAGATCACATGGATTTTGACTGGCCGATGCTTTACACTTGTCCACCGAACTTTCTAGGTCCATTAGAAGGAAAAACGGGAAACTAAGCAACATTTTATGCCTAAGGTGGTTTAACAGAGGGAAATGATAAAAGAAACAAGTTTTGTATCTACCTTCCAGCGTAACATATTTCATCAGTGCCATGCAAACCTGGTCCCATGGCTTAGGAAGCTCTTCCCTTTCAAACCCCGCCTGGTTCCTAACTGGGGTCTCCTCTCCTCTGAAAAATGCCTTAAGCCTCTTGTGGTCCGGCTTTTTAGTGTGTTTAGGATATTTTTTCCCCTCACACAACAAACCCGTAGCCTGCGCAATGACATCCTCGCTGATTTCGAACGAAATCCCACCAATGGAAACCCTCCTGTCCTTCCACGAACTGGCAAATTGTCCCGATAAAATGGGATCATGGCCGACTAAGTATTCCATGAGCGGAGCTATTCATCCCTCCACACAAATGTGCCAGACTAGCGGGTTGTTTCGAAATTCATCATAATTGTCCGGTTCCGTTCGAACACGATCACCACCCATACTGCCAGACTGCACAGAAAGCTTGCAGAAATTCAAGGAATACCAAAAGTAGTAGTCACGGACAATAATCTCTAAAGGATAGTTAAGGTAAGGATTACAACAAAGCAATTTAAACCCCGTATACCAGTCACACGCACAAATAGGAAATATGCCACAGTGAGAAAAGACACAAAATTTAATGAAATTATGATTATGATAGAGAGGGAAAAAGTTGGCGGAGATGCAGGGAAAGCACGAAACCCCATGCAGACTGATCAAAAAACTAAATTTAGTAACTCTCCAAAATAAGCCAAAGGAATCCCTAGCTAAACTAGCCAGCCCGAAGTCTCTAGAATGCGGCCAAGTCGCATCATAGAAAGTCCCATCATTATAAATACACTCACTCCTCCAAATGCAATGAAGAGATAAAACAAGCAATCCAATTCCCAAAAGAGTAGCATGCACAATACGGTCCCACACCTAATAAGAAGTCACGTCCATCCAATTAACCCGCATCACACTGCCAAGACTAGACTTTATCACCTCAATTAAATCCCCTCCCCGCCATCTCATCATAATCTTATGAACTAAACCCATCCAACCAGTCCAAATGACAGACACGTGGATGCTCCTTTCCCTACCCCACACACGCTCGACTTTACCAAGAAAACTCCACCTGTACTCCATACCAATATTGACATTCATCCACCAACACACCCAAATTAACCAGTGGGCCCCCTAATCAACTTTCGTCATCCAAAAGTAGAACATCATTATAACCCATGGTAGCCTTGTCCCGCTCTATCAAAGCCTGAATGTTTGGTGGCAGTCTCTCCTTATTCCTCCAACATCTAGCCGAATCCCAGCCCGAGCCAAGATTAGCCAAGGCATCCGCCACACGGTTGCCTTCTCTAAAAATATGAGTCACCTTTTTGTCTCTTAATCTGGACATAAGAAAGCTAGCATCCATCAAAATATCCTTGGTATTCCAACCTATAAATCTATCTTTTTCCACAGCATCCATCACCGCTTTGGAATTTCCTTCAATATGGAGGTTAACAATCCCTAGAGAAACAACAATTTTGAGGCCCATGAACAGCGCACGAGCCTCAACAACCAGAGCCGACTGAAACCCAATGCCACCAGCAAACCCCGCCACCATATTCCCCATAGAGTCTCTGATAATTCCACCTTTACTTTCCCTTCCTGGGTTGCCTTTAGCAGCCCCATCAAAATTAATTTTGAACCATCCACAATCCAGAGGCTCCCATTTGGTATTTTTCCTAGTTAATAGTTTCGAATTATCAAAGGCATTAGGATTTAGATCCTGATGCCATTCCTTAACCATTTTTATTTCGTAGTCCAACAGCCCCAACTCAAGAAGTTTCCCATCAAAGAGGGAGATATTCTCCTCTATGAGCCGAACCCCAAAGCCAAACACCTCCTTGGGGCTTCACTCAATATTCCTGAAAACCTTGTTATTCCTCTCCTTCCATAAACACCAACCTAAGATTGGGGGGTTTGCCTCCAAATTTCACCAGTCAAAGGATGGAAAAAAGGCCCATTCCAGCCCTGAATAAACAACAAAAGGTCTTTGCTCATAACCCAATGGACATCAAGTTTCTCAAAATCCATCCCCCAAATGTCAGCAACATACGGGCAGTGTAACAAAAGGTGGCTGACAGTTTCCTCCCCCTCCTTGCAAAAAAAACATCTATTGGGAAAGCACAACCCCCGAATTCTCAAATTGTCCTGAGTTAAGATCTTATTATGACAGACTGTCCACCAAATTTTTTTTATTTTAGGGATCATGTGACGATTCCAAACCCTCCTCCAGTGTTCCTCAATAGAAAATTCATTAGTCAGTAGTTTGTAAGCGGATCGAACCGAAAGATCCCCCTGCTTATCAAAAGCCCAAAAGAACTCATCCTACCTATCATAGGAAGGAAAACTGATACTGAAGAGCAACATCTGAAGGGATCTAGCAAGGTGGCCTAGATCAAGAGAGTGAGGGCAACAAAGGGAGATATCTCTCCAAATCCTAGCCCCAGGAGGGCCAGCCACATAGTCACTAATATATAACCCAAAGAATCTTTGAGCTTCATCCATCACCGCTCCATAATCAGAAACAGCCAAGGGGGAGTCCAAAAGCCAAGCATCTTCCCAGAATCTGATTTTGACCCCATTTCCCATTTTCCATTTGATCCCTTTTTTTAGCAGGCCTTGTGTGCTGTAGATACTCCTCCAGATAATGGAACCATGGGGATGGGGTTCCGAAAGACAATCAATCAAAGGCCTGCTCTGGAGGTACTTAGCATTCAAAATTTTGCACCAGTCCTTGGTGTTCCTTAATTGGTTCCACCCAACCTTGGTCATCAGTGCCCTGTTAGAGATCACAATCTTCCTTAATCCAAGCCCACCACAATTTTTAGCCTGACAAACCCTTTCCCATTTTACCAAAGCAATCTTCTTTTTTTCCTCAGTCCCGAACCAAAGGAAATTCCTTTGAATTCTTTCAAACTTTTCCACAATATACTTGGGCATCTTAAAAATAGCTAGAAAGTAGGTGGGGATACCTTGTATAGCTGCAGTAAGAAGTTAGAGTTTCCCAGCATGGCTAAGTAAAGAACCCTTCCATCCAACCAAATTCCTTTGGATCCTTTCTAGGATAGAATTCCAGAACTCCGGTTGAACCTCCTTAACCGTTAGTGGGAGCCCAAGGTAAACTAACGAGAGAGAATCCCCAACACATCCCAGGATCGCAGTCACCCTGTTTTCCAAATTTGGCAAGCAATTAAATAAGTAAATATTGCTCTTATTGTAGTTGATGCATTGACCAGAGCAGGTGGCATAGTTGTTAAGGCAAGCTTTCCACTTCTTAGCTTCCACAACAGAGGCCTTCCCAAATATAAAAGGATCATCCACAAATTGTTGCACTACAATCGGACAAAGAGAAGTAGCCGCTCTAACACCAGATATGGAGCCCTCTAACAACAGACTTGTAAAATTCCTACTAAGCACATCAACAATCATAATAAAGAGATAGGGGGAGAGAGGGTCTCCCTGTCTGAGCCCTCTACCAGCAGAGAAGAATCCATAGGGGGATCCATTCACCAGAACCGAGAACTTGACAGTACTAACACATTCCATAATTAGCTTAATGACCAAACTGTTAAAGCCAAACTTAGCTAGGACCTTTGGAATGAATTCCCACAGAACCTTATCATAAGCTTTGGAAATGTCAAGCTTAAGCACCATCCCCGCATTATTACATCTATCCATAGAGTGGAGCAGTTTATGGGTAGTCAAAGAAGCATCGAGACTGTGTCGCCCCGGGACAAACCCCATTTGAGTGTGACTTATAATTTTATCAAGCAGGGGTTTGATTCGGTTAACAAGGATCTTAGACATGATCTTATAGAAGGTGCTATAAAGACTAATAGGTTGGAAGTCAGACATTGAAAGAGGCTCACTAATCTTGGGAATAAGGGCAATGAAGGTGTGATTCATTTTTTTAAGAATCTTACAAGATTTAAAGAAGTCCCTAGCCGCGAGCACAAGGTCCCAGCCCACAATATCCCAGAAGATTTGAAAGAATGCAGGAGGAAACCCATTAGGTCTTGGAGCTTTGAAGGCCCCCATGCTAAAAGTAGCCAATCGGACCTCTTCCGTGGAAACACTCCTAAGAATTCCCAATTTATCCTCTTGAGAGATGGAAGTAGGGAGTTGCTGGAGGATCTTACAATCCAGAGCCATGTTGGGCTCCCCTGTAGGGGTCGAAAAAGCCTCCTTGAAATAATTAACTGCACAGGACTTAATATGAGCTTGATTAGATATCACCTCCCCAACAACACTTATTAATTTAGAAATTTGATTCCTTTTCCGATGTTTGATGGCAAAAACATGGAAAAATGACGTGTTCCTATCTCCTTCCTTCAGCCATTGGACCCTAGATTTTTGCTTCCAGAAGACCTCTTCATTTTTTAAAACCTTTTCCCATTCCATTTTGGTATCCTTTTCCTGATTGCTAGTCCGCTGACTGACATCTCCCTCATCCATATCCTTTTGCAAGGACCTCATCCTCCCTTTGAGCTATTTTTTCCTTTGAAAAACATCCCCAAACACATTCTTGTTCCAAACTTTAAACATCAGTTTAATATGTTTAATTTTATAGTAGAGCCTAAACATAGGGGAGCCTTGGACAAGAATATTCCACCATTCAATAATTTTTTTTTAAAATCGGGGTGAGAGTTCCACATTATTTCAAAATGAAAAGGATAGGGACCACCAGAAGGATGAATATTAGTGGTCAACAGAAGAGGATTATGGTTCGATACCGTCCTAGGTAGAGTAACTAGATTGGCCTCTAAAGCATTAGTCCAATGGGGAGAACAAAGGAAGCAGTCAAGCTGAACCTGAATCAGATCGCCACCAGCCCTCCTATTAGACCAGGTGAAATGCTGGCCCAGAAGTTCAATATCTATTAACCCCGAAGAACACATAAAGTTTTCCAGATCCGTCATGATGTCAGTGTAATCCAGGAGGCCCCCACTTTTTTCAGATGGTAATAGGGGAGAGTTGAAATCTCTAGCAACAAGCCACCAACCTCCCTTATTCATATTAATCTTAGCCACCATATTATTCGAAAGAATATTCCTTAAGTTCCTCTGGTTAGGAGCATAAATATTTATTATAGACGATTCTACTCCGCCAACGGAGAACGAAACCCCTATGCTATTTTTACAATGAAATAATTCAGAACCTTGTAAGTAGGAAGGATTCCAAAGCACGGCCAAACCACCCGAAGCTCCCTTAGCATCACTGTAAATATAGGAAGCATTAGGCCATAAAAGCTAGCAATTTTGTCAAAATTACTCATCAACATCTTAGTTTCTTGAAGGAGACAAACATCAATCTTATGCTCCACTATATAGTTATTCAAGGCACGCTGTTTGTACGACCTATTAAGCCCCCTAACATTCCATGACAAAATCCTCATTTCTGGCCTTTTTTTGAGGACACATGCAATGTCCTCTGCTTCCCCAGGGCAATCTCATTTGTCGTTTCTCACATTCTGGTGGATCTCTGAGATGGTCTCCCAGGTTTGGAATCCCCTCCAACATCAACCTTCTTCTTCCAACCCTTCTTCTTAGGCGTAGTCCATATCCCTTCATCCTCAATTTTCTCCAGCTTTAAACTTCCCAAGTTTTCAGTAGACTCTTCAATCATGCTAGAACACTCTTCCTCCCAAATTTCACCCTCTTCCACCAAATCACCACAGGTCCTCTGAGTGACAGTCAATGACAAAGGATCAACAGCCGATGAACCAGGACCAAAGATCCCATCAAAATCCCCCACAGGCAAGGTAACGACAGCTGAGTATCCAGGATCCTTAGAAAAGGAGACCTCCCGAGGTAAGGTTTCCAACACCAAAGAGACACAAGGGTTCAAATCAGTATGAGGATAAGCAGGGGATGGTGGATGCGGAGAAAGCACAGGTGGCCAAACATAGTCAGGGGGGACAAGCTCAAAGACACCCGAAGACCTCGAGGTATCCACAGCTGGGATCGAGGGATTTGACACATCCTTAGACTCCCTACTGACAACAATGTTATCTTGTTAAATAAGGCAAGTAGGTATAATATGCATGAAATTAACATGTTCATAAAGACCTCAATATTCTTTTTCATAACTCATTTCTAGTTGTTGGATGGAAAGACCTTTGTTTGATAAATAAAATTTATCATGGTCACATCTTAATTAGTAATTTCAATCAATATTTTTTAAGTAGGATTATTATCATGGATTAAATAATAATGATGTTTTATTTAAACCAAATTAGTTAAATATAGTTGTTATCTAAGGACCATTTCACACACCACTAGTTGGATTTATCATTTTTATCATTGTTTGACTCGCTTTTCTTGTTAAAATACATTGTGATATCTTGTGATTAGGCTTGTCTCTAGTTGCATAAGCCTAGTTTTGGGTACATTGGTGTATGTGTTAGAAAATTCCTTGATGAGAATGGCCATTTCTATTTGTTTTCTTTTAAAATCTACTTATCAAATTACCCTTGCCTATAACCTTGAATTCACCTTGATTCATAACTTAGTAAAGTATTTTATGAATTTATTAATTGTTACTAATAAACATGTGACCTATATACAAGTTAGACATTTGAGTATAATATTATCGATTTTAAATAAGTTAAAAGAGTGATAATTGGTTTTCCCTTCTATTTCACCCTCTATCCATGAATGAATTATGCCTTGATATTAGACTATTATGTTAGATTTATATTTTATTCTTTGCTCATCTTAAGTTTTTAGAATTATAATTATTTTTAAATATCTAAAAAATAGTCTTAAATTCCACACATCATCTGATGTCATAATTAATTTTCCTGATAGGGACTAGATTAGAAACCTAGGTGGAATGTCTTATTGGCTTGATTATTCCACCTTCTCTATGTTTGGATAACTCTTTTTGAATCTTAGGTGCTAGTGTTAGATTGATTAGTTGTTGCATTTGTTTGAAGGCCTTTTCATTTGGCTTCAATGGGATATCATGCTAAAATAGATCCTCCTTGTATGCCTTTAGGTCATCATATGACCAATCAAACACACTTTTGTACTTTCTTAATACAATTCATAACCTTATGACTCATCTTCTTACCAATATATAACTTTTGAGGTGATATTTTTGTACCCAAGTTGATCTCTTCTAAATCCTTTTCATGTATAGGGGATATCTTGACAATGTTTCTATCGGTACCATTAAAGGCTCTCTCTAGTACAACTAAACCTTTGAGAATATTTTTTCTCTTCAAATTTATAATCTCTTTCCCAAATATTGTATCCTTCCCATCAAAATTATCTACAAAGCACTCAAAATCAATTTCCTAATTGTGATATTCATCTATGCAATATAAGAACTTGATAAAATATTGATCATCATGAAAAAATTACCCATGACAAATTATTTCAAGGATTGAGGACTTGATTAACACTTATAATTTTGAAATTTCAGCCAAGGTAATGTGTTCTATCCTAATGGCAATGTTGTCCAAGAAATTTTCCATTATATTCCTTTTCTCCTTCCACCTAGTCAATGGAAAAGATGTCAAAAAGCTCCAGTGTGTCCCAAACAACAACTCTATATTTCTTAAGTCTTTCATGCTTGGAAGCATACTTTAATCTAACTTGGGAGACAATGAATTTTTAATCTCTTAAAATTATAAGATTCTTGATCCCATGTTTCAATGCCACATTCAATCCTAATGACAAGGCCTCATACTCTACTACATTATTTGTACATTTAAATTTTAGAGTAAATAAGAACTTGAAAGTCTTACCATTAGGGTCCAAACCAAAATCACTCAAACTCTTGGTCCATCCTTTTAACATGCACCATAAAAGTGCATTAACCAAACTTAATTTCCATTAGTATCCTCTTGTATTTAATTTGACACTTGATTTTTATTTTCCTATAGAGGTTGGACAACTTCAACTCTGAAGTTTTCTTGATCAGTATGTGAAAAGAATACCTCCTCATTGGCTTCTATGCCCTATATGATTGAAGGATATCTCTTCTCTCTGTAAAATTAGACATTATTTTCAGTAATTGGGATGCAAGAATAATATGAATCCATCTAGATACTCCCACCGACGATAGATGACCGCATTCTTGATAAAAGCATTCTATATTGAGGTGGAATGTCAACCACTATGACATTTAGATTGTATGTTTATTTTAGATATGATGTTAGTTTGAACTTGACACCTTTCATGATGCCAATGGCTAGGACTTATCTTGAACCCATTGAAAAAACTTTCCATATGATTTTTTTATGTACAAACTCAATTGGTTCATGATAGTTGATGGCATCACATTAGTTGATGCACCTAAATCTATCATACAATTTCTAACCAATTTTTCATTTATCATTAGGGTGACATATAATGGTCTACTTGGGATGAACATTTGGTTAAGGTAGAACCCAAGTACACCTCTATAATCTCATGAATTGTATCAACTTTATCCCAATTGAGTTTCTTCTTATCCTTCTCATGTTATTCATTCACATCTCTGTCATTTGAAGGACTAATTGTAACATCATTGATTAGGGCCAAGGATTTTTTTTATGTTCAATGATTTTGATCATTTCCAATAAGGGGATGGAGAATTTTACTTGTGATAATATTTGTGTCATATTCATAGGCACATACTTAAATATATTGCAAGTAGGATCAAAGGTTTGTGTGGGAACATTTACCTTTTTTAGTTCCTTTACAGTGCTCTCCTTTTGAGAAAACTTAACCTTTGTTTTTTCTTGCTCAACTTTCATATTTTGATACTTAGTATTTATTATAGGTGCCACAATTTGATTTCTATTCTTATCATACTCATCCTTATTCTCTATGCACTTATTCATTTAAACCCTCTTCTCTTCATTGTGCTTCTCATTAATGAAAATACCACTTGTACCACCGTAACTAGGGTTTATTACCCTATTTTTGACATTGTAGTTTCTCTTGACCTAAGAAACCGCGACAATTGTTAAGCTCTTTTCTCTTCATCTAAAGGTCTTCTCAACCCGAACTATTGATCAACCAATTCAACATTATTTACATGGTGACCACTTCACCATCTAGGAATTTTTTTTGATGATAACTACTTCTTAGACATCTCCTATCATATATGTCTACCTCTATACCACACTCTTCTGATGAAGAATAATCCTCTAAACCTAGAGACATCAGTTTTTAGAACATATTAATGTCATGATAAACATTATCATGACCAAAATAATGATTAGGATCACCATAATCATTGCAAGGGTTATTATAAACTTGAAAAAATTGGGCCATCATACATTACAAAGGAGAATGAGGCATTTGACAGGAATTACACCACAAAGTCTCCTCTACAACATTAACACCAAATATTTTAAGTGGGTATGGTGTATCTTTACTTGTAGATCCATTCCCTTTTGAATATTATTATGCATTGATTTCCCATTATACATTTTGGTATTATAGGTTTGATATGATAACTTAGGTATCGTGTTATACCTATTATGGTATGGATTATCATGGTGTGAACCATTTTCATTCTTGGCCACTTTGAAGCTCAAATATTTTAATGCACTCATAACCTTGTCCAATTTGTCTTCTAATGAAGAATATTTTTTTTGACCTTTCTTGTCTCTAGTTATAAGTTGTACTTCACTCCTTTTGTATAGTTTACTAGATTATCTTTAATTTATTTTGATATTTGCAGCTATTCTATATGCATCTCTTAAAGTATGCAGATCTTTATCCCTAAGTAAGTAGCCCATGTTAGCATCAATGTATTGCAATACATTACTAAACACATTGGTTCATTAGGCCAAACATAAGTAGGTACTTTATTCATGACCATAAAAAATCTTGCATTGAATTCAAATGTAGAGTCATTTGACCCCTTAGCTATATTTGTAAATGCATTTCTCATAAACCTTGGGTCAGTATTGTCTCCATATTGTTCCTTGAAAATTATTTTGAATTTATCCCATGAATTTATGTTGGCATCAGATAATCCTCTATACCAGTGTCTTGTTTCATCCACTAGAGATTGCACAAACAATTTCATTATCACATCTTCATCTTCAATCTAGAAGTCATATGTGAGATTTATAAATTATTTCATATGGTCCTCACTAGAAAGGGCATTATTTCTAGAAAACTTAGGCAATTCATTTCCAATATCATTAGGAATAAGGTTGGGATAATTAGGTATGCCAAAGAAATATAATTGCATATACCTTTCCAAGTTTAGAGGTCTTTTAGGCTGAATGTATCCTACAAATACACCGCTAATACTAGACTAAATAATATGTTGTTGCCCAACATGTGGTCCTCTCATATTTGGAATAGGAGCTTCATTATTTATTCTTGTGCCTTGTTATCAGGGAACACCTCACATATTTGTATTTTAAGTGTTGTGTGGTACGACTCCTTGATTTCTTGCACCAAACTTACCTACATTTGTTAGGGCATCAATTATTCTTATTAGATCATTTGCAATCCTTTGCGCTACAATTATTTGAAGCTTTGAATTGAGTTCATTCACCTCTCTCACAAGATATTTCTCACCTAAAATTTCAACCTATTTATTCTTTTATATATAAATTTTGGTTACTACATGTGAGTCATCATCATCTTGTATTTTCATTCTATCTCTTGGGATCCTTAGATCAACATCATCAAAAGGATTTCGTGTAGCAAGATCCTTATACCAAAATGTTCCATCATTTCCTTTGATGAAGACTAACCAAGAATAGTAGGAAAGTCAATTTTAGGGTTGGTTCTTTGGGAGTCATTTTGAGAAAGGTGTTGTTGTCTTAGATCATACTCCCTTTGTATTTTTATTCTCCCAGTCTCTAAGTTATTGAGCAGTTCATTATATTCAAGTCTCATCCAAGGATTAACACTTTCAAGCTTATTATCCCTTTCTACGTTTAGTTTATTTGTATCTTTATCCATTCTAAAATGAAGAGACCTATGTCTATCAACAAAATTATCATTGTGCCTTCAATTTTTAGAGCATCGACAGTCGGAGAAGAAGACTTGCTTGGAGTTTTTTCTTTCCAAGTTTGTCTTTCCTTCTAAAGTTCTCCATGCAACTTCTTGCCAAGTTCACCTTGGAACTATGATCTCCTCCCACACATACTTGAATTATGATATTAAAATTAGCCTTCTTACTAGTCCAATTTATTTAGAGTCATCACCCACAAAGGGAATAAGGACTAGAGACCACCCAAACTTGATACTCAACCTAAAAAATGATTTACCAACTCTTCCCAATGATTATAACTAGATTAAATATAATTTTTTTTTTAATCTATTCTTATGTTTGCATCTCCTTAATTAATTAGACTTAATTAAGCCTCTAATCTACCAAATTATGTATTCCAAAGCATTATTATCCCCGTTTTTTGAAAGGGAAACTCATATTAAACAACTGCCAACATTAATTAACTTACCTTGGAAAATGAGTGTCCCGGACTTAGGTCATAGGACCCAAATATTAATATGTTTTTGGCAGAATTTTAATGATTCAAATTCAAGTTTCAAGTGTCAGATTTTAGAATCTATTTTTTTGGAAATTAGATAAACACCTATAAATATAGTTATTTTATCAATTCAAAGCTAACAAATAAGAAGTGCAACCTAATCTAGCATTAAGGCAACTTTAACAAGAGTAAATATTATTATCAAGAACATTGAAGAGCAGATTTATTAGTCATCTACAACAAAAATCAAGATCATATCATCATGTCAATGTTCATATGTATTCATGTCATGTTTTGGATCTAACATTGTGATGTAGGTTTCAAGAATTCAAGAAAGCATTCAAGAATCAATCAATCAAGCCAATTCATTCAAGATCTAAGCCTTAGAGTGATGTGTTTGAATTCAGTCCTCTAAGGGAAACCATTAAGGGTTTGGTGAGTTGTATCAAGCTTTTTTCATTCATCAATTCTTTTATTTTGTAATTATTTCATTATCAAGTTTAATTACTAAACATGGGGTTTGACAAAGGCAAACCCCCATTCACCCAAAACATTTTTTTTGTTTCTCTCTTTGTATGTGCAGTTTATAGTGAAGAAGGATTAAATTTGATCAAAGGAGCAATTTTGGAAAGTTGCATAAGTTGTCATCATTGTTTTCAAGTTACACAAACTCACTTACATATTTTATTTTTGGCTTTTCAACAGTCAAACCTAAAGAAATCAAAAGCTTAGATCTGGGATTAGAGGAATACAAAAACTAATTTTGGAGCCCTAGTCAAGGACCCATTCTCCTAGGGGTGAACCAATCCTCCTATAGGCCTTGAAAATCACTTTTCATGATAGGCGCACACTATTAAACCCTTCCTAGATTTGCCTGCAAATTGTCGTTTCCATTTTTTTCATCATAGAACTTTGCATTTCAAGTGTTAGGCCATATAATTCATTTAGTTAATGCACTTTAAATCATTCCAAAACATTGTAAATTAGTCATTTATGTCACAAGAAAATAGAGATCCAAGTGTTGGATGTTGTGGTTATGTTGATGATATGTGGTTGTCAACACTATAAGCATTGATGTCTTGAAGGATGTATACATCGAGGATATTGAGAAAATTATAATAAATATGTTGAAGGTTGTCTATGAAGCAGTGAAGGTCAGTGTGTTGGAAATTTCATTATATTGGTGTTGAGAAGTTGTGGATTAAAGGGTTTATTGTTGAGTATATCTAGTTTCTACTCTGAAAGTTTCAGAGGCACACATGAAGATTTGAGCAAGTTATAAGTTTCTGTGTTCTGACAGCTATTCTGTTACTGAAAATGGTGTTCATGGAAGAAGATAATGTGATTCTGGTAATTTGAGTTGCTGTGTATGTTCCTAAAGTGTTCGTGGATGTTTCTAGATCATGTTCTATTTGTGTTGCATGTCCACATTGATCATTGTGCTCGTGATCCGAGATTTTATCTTGCGTGTTCATGTTTTTCATGTTCATGGTAGACAAGGTGTTTGAAGCGTGTTGTGGATCTTCGAGGAAGAATCTTTGAGAGTGTTTTGTGTTTGAGAACATTATTTTGAGTCTCTACTATGTTGTGGACAACCTTGGTTGATGCACATTGATAATATTTATTGTTTTGGGCTGACAGTTTGCATTCATTCTATTATTGTTGATTTTTTCTTCATTTGAGATGCATGTGAAGTGTGTGTATGCGAAGTGTGTGAGTGTAATGTGCGAATAAAGATCAGATAATTTGAAAGCAGAGAAAAGTGTGAAGAAGAGTGAAGAAGTGTGAAGAAGTGTTCATGAGCCTAACCGAAACTGTAATCAGGCATTAGCAAATGCTATTTTATTAGTTCAGATTCTTCAGATGGTTTTAATCTGAATATTTTTTGTAAGACAACGAGTCTTCCTTTGAGCAGTGAGCTCTAGGAAGTGTTCCTAAATGCATGTGCACTCCCATTATTCATCTTTATACTTTTAATAGGGTATAATATTATGGATTGACATCCACCATGGTTTTTCCCCTAATAGGATTTCCATGTATAAAATCTTGGTGTTCTTTGTGTTTCTGGTGTGGTGATTGTTTATGCTTAATGTTGATTCATCAGATCTGAGAATAAGTTGAGTAAAGTTTAATAAGTTTGAATATTATGTGACAATTGATTCACCCCCTCTCTCAATTTCTGATCCTTGTTTTTCCAACAATTGGTATCAGAGCAGGTTCCTCAGAAGAAAGTTTAATAGCTTGAGGTGATTTAAGATGGAATCATACAAGAAGGATAGTCCTAGATTTGATGGTACAAACTACTCTCTATGGAAGGCTAGAATGGAGTGTCATTTGAAGTGCATTGGTGAACCCTTCTAGAAGATTACAAAGAACATATATGTTATTCCTCAGAATGGTCCCTCTACTCTTAATGAGATCAAAGAAGCTGAATACAATATCAGGGCTAAGGAAGCATTGTTGAGTGCTTTGACTGATTCCGAGATGATGAATGTAATGGATCTGAAGACTACTTATGAGATATAGAAAAATTTGGAAACCTTGTATGAAGGTGATGCTAATGTGAAGATTGCTAAGCTACAAAGTCTGAAAGGAAAATATGAACTATTGAAAATGAGTGATGATGAGAATATTACTACTTTCATGCAAAGAGTGAATGAATTTGTGATGGGTATTAGATGTGCCGGTGGAACCTTGGATGAACAAGAGATTATAGCTAAAGTTATCAGATCATTTCCTACCTCTTATAAATTGAAAGGTTCATGCTATTGAAGAGCTCAGGATAGTAAAAAATATGACAAGAGATATGTTGATTGGTAAGCTTGTTGCCTTTGAGATGAGTGAATTTGGTGAATATATCCCTAAGAAAAAATCTGCATTTAAAGCTACTGTATCCGAAAGAAACAAATAGAGATATGATCTGGGAGAAAGTTCTAGAAAGACATTCAAATATGAAGATGAGATGAAATAGATTGAAGATGAAGAAAGAGAGCTAGAAGAGCTGGAAGCACTGATTGTGAAAAGAGAATCCAGATGACAAGGTAAGTATAAAGGAAAGTTTCCTATTAAATGTTTCTCTTGTAGTAAGATAGGTCATTTTTCTTTAAGATTTCCTGAAAGAGTTCCTAGGTCCAAATCTAACAAGCCTATATTTCAAAAGAAATGTTATTATGCTGAAGAAGGTGTTACTGATGAAGAATCTGATAAAGAAAATGGAAATGAGGATGAATGGATATTCATTGCTACCAAGGAAAATGGTGTGGTGTCCATTGAATCTACTAGTAATAAGAATGTTGAAAAATATCTTGTAGCCATAATTGAAGAAAAGGATGAGTGGGTGATTGACAGTGGAAGATCACATTGTATGATTGGTGACAAAAGAAAATTTGTAAGCTTGGAGAAATATGATGGTGGTGTTGTAAGATTTGGAGACAACAATGTTGGTGTGATTTGTGGCAGAGGAACAATTTCTCTTGGTGGTAAACATAATACTGATGATGTCCTTTATGTAGAAGGCTTGAAGCATAATCTGTTAAGTGTTGGATAGATGGTTGACAAGGGATACAATATTCAATTCAAAGATGGAAAGTGCAAGATATTGGGAAGTTCTGGAAATGTAATTACTTCAGGTACAAAGACAAGAGCTAATATTTTTCACCTGAGTGTTGCTAGTGAAAGTTGTTTAATTGCTCAAGTTGATGAAAGCTGGTTATGGCATAAGAGGCTATGTCATGTGAATTTTGATAACATTGTCAAGATAAGCTCCACTCAAGCAGTAAGAGATCTTCCTAAGCTAGTGAAGCCTACTAGCACCATATGCAAGGAATGTCAGATGGGAAAGCAGACTAGAGTTTATTTTTAGAGAAAACACCATCATTCTAATGGAATACTAGAGTTGGTGCATACTGATCTATGTGGTCCCTCTAGAATCAAAATTCTACAAGGAAAAAGGTAATTTATGTTGCTTATTGATGATTACTCTAGGATGATATGGGTTGCTTTCTTGAGAGAAAAACATGAAGCATTAGAGAAGTTCAAAATTTTCAAAGCTATGGCTGAGAATGAGATAGGTTTGAAGATTAAATGCTTAAGGTCAGACAGAGGTGGTGAGTTCACTTCTCGGGAGTTCAATTATTTTTGTGAAGAGCATGGAATCAAGATACAGTTATTTGCTCCACGGACCCCTAAAAAAAATGGAGTTGTATAGAGAAAGAACATAACAATTCTAGATGCTGCTAGAACTATGATGTTGGAAGGAAATGTGCCTCATATCTATTGGAGAGAAGTTTTAAGCACTACTGTGTATACTCTTAACTGGGTAAATGTCAATGGTAATTCTGGTAAGACTCCTTTTGAGCTGTGGTTTGGTTATAAGCCTACTGCCAGATATTTCAAAATATTTGGAAGTAGATGTTATATCAAGAGAGATGAAGACATATGCAAGTTTGATGCTAGGAGTGATGAAGGAATCTTTGTGGGTTACTCTACTAAAATCAAGTCCTATCGGTGCTATAATAAAAGATTGAGAAAAATGGTTGAAAGTGAAAATGTCAAAGTTGATGAAGACACTGCTAGATCATCCAGATACTGTGGATATGATTCAGATGACCAACATGATAGTACTGATAAAGGAAATAATGCTTAGACACAAAATCAAGTTTAAATTGTTCTCGTGAATCAAGAGAGTCTAGAAGGAGAAGCTAGTGGAAGTGCAAAAGAGAGAACAAAAGAACCAAAAGTTTGAGAGAATCCTAAAGTTCTGAGGTATGTAAAGCTAAATCATTTTGAAGATCAGATTACAGGAGATAAGAACAAAGGCGTGTAGACTAGAAGAAGAATTGCAAAAGAGTACTATTTGATTTCCAAGACTGAGCCCAACAATGTCAATGAAGCATGTAAAGATGAACATTGGATGAAAGCAATGAAGAAAGAACTGATGCAGATAGAGAAAAATGATACATGGATTCTTGTTCCCAGACCTCAAGATAAAAATATGATTGGAACTAAATGGGTCTTTCAGAATAAGCTAAATGAACAAGGTGAAGTGGTCAGGAATAAAGCAAGACTGGTATGTAAGGGGTACTCACAGATGGAAGGTATTTATTTTGAAGAAAACGTTTCCCCTGTTGCTAGAATTGAAGCTATAAGATTGTTTCTTGCTTAAGTTGCTTTTAAAAACTACAAAGTCTATCAAATGGATGTAAAGTCAACATTTCTAAATGGTGAGCTAGAAGAACAAGTATATTTTGAACAACCAGATGGATTTCAATTGACTAATAAGGGATATATGGATTTCCAATTGAAGAAAGCACTGTATGGACTCAAGCAAGCCCCTAGAGCCTGGTATGCTAGACTAGATAAATACTTGTTGAAGCTTGGATTCAATAAAGGTACTACTGACAGTAATCTATATTTTAATATGGATCATGATAAAGAGTTGATTATTGAAGTCTTTGTTGATGACATCATTTTTGGAGGTGATGATGATTTATGTATGAAGTTTGCTGATGAAATGAAAAGTGAATTTGAAATGTCTATTATTGGAGAGATGAAGTTCTTTCTGGGATTGCAAATCACTCAGTTCAATAATGGAATTTTTATCTCACTCCAAATATGTAGGAGATTTATTGAAAAAGTTTAGCATGGAAGACTCAAAGACTGTTGGTACACCTATTGTAACTAGATGCAAGTTAACACAAAATGATGATTCTCCTAAGGCAAATCAGACAAGATACAGGTCAATGATCGGTGGATTGCTTTATTTGACTCAGACCAGACTAGAAATCATGAATTTTGTATGTATGGTTGCTATATATCAAGTTGATCTGAAGGAATCTCATGTAACTGTTGTAAAGAGAATTTTTAGATACTTGAAAGGGACAGTTGATTTTGGACTTTGGTACCCTAAAGATGACAATCTTACCTTGAGTTCCTTTACTAATATAGACTGGATAGGAGATGTGGATGATAAGAAAAGTATTAGTGGTGGTTCCTTCTTCTTGGGGAAGAAGTTGGTGCCTTGGTTAAGTAAAAAACAAAATTCCATTTCCTTATCTACTGCTGAGGTGGAATAGATTGTTGCTGCAAACAATTGTGCTCAAGTAATATGGTTGAAACAGATGCTGAGAGATATCAAAATTATGTACGATGAGCCTATTGCTATATTCTATGATAATTCAAGTGCAATAAAATTTTCTAAGAATTCGGTGCTGCATTCAAAGACAAAACACATATCTATCAAATATCACTTTATGAGAGACAAGGTGAGTGATAAAGAAGTCGGACTGGAGTATGTGCCTACTAAGGAACAAATTGCAGACATATTTACTAAGCCATTTCCTAAGGATACTTTTTAGTATCTCAGAGGGAAGTTATGGGTGATTTCCCCTCCTAATCAGAACTAAGATGCAAGTCTTTGCACCAGTCCGTGCATTTACAGTCATATCTTATTTCAGATTGATGTTATGGTGGCTGCTACTTAGGGGGAGTAGTAAAATGACTTAGATATGTGGTTCAAAGCTTGTGTTTACCTTTTCCATTGATTTCAAAGAGGGAGAAGAATAATGTGAAAAAAGTATGAAAAGGGGAGAAGAGCTAGAGAAGAAGTCATGAGAGAAGAATCAAAACCTAAGGGGGAGTAAGTGCTGATTGAGAGTCGCATTGATGGTGATTTTCACATCATGTGTTGCCATCAATGCCAAAGGGGGATATTATTGGATACTGTGGTTATGTTGCTAATATGTGGTTGTCATTGATGTCAACACTATTAGCATTGATGTCTTGAAGGATGTATAAGTCCAGGATATTGAGAAAATTATAATAAATATGTTGAAGGCTATCTGTGAAGTAGTGAAGGTTAGTGCATTGGAAAGTTTAGTATGTTGGTGTTCAGAAGTTGTGAATTAAAGGGTTTATTGTTGAGTGTATCTAGTTTCTACTCTGAAAGTTTTAGAGGTGCGCATGAAGATTTGAGCAAGTTATAAGTTTATGTGTTTTGACAACTATTATGTTACTACAAATGGTGTTCCTGGAAGAAGATAATGTGATTATGGTAATGTGAGTTGTTGCATATGTTCCTAAAGTGTTCATGGATGTTTCTAGATCATTTTATATCTATGCTACATGTCCGCATTGATCATTATGCTCGTGATCCAAGATTTTCTCTTGTGTGTCCATGTTTTTCATGTTCATGGCTGACAAGGTGTTTGAAGCATGTTGCGGATATTTGAGGAAGAATCTTTGAGAGTGTTTTGTGTTTGAGAATATTATTTTGAGTCTCTACTAGTTTTTGGCTAACCTTGGTTGATGCACATTGATAATATTTATTGTTTTGGGCCGATAGTTTGCATTCATTCTATTATTGTTGAAGCCGTCATAAAGAAATGTAATTTCTTGTTGCAGATATATATAAGTGATTTTTTCTTCATTTGAGATGCATGTGAAGTGTGTGAGTGTTATGTGTGAATAAAGATTAGATCATTCAAAAGTAGAGAAGAGTGTGAAGAATTTTTCATGAGCCTAATTGAAACTATAATCAGGCATTAGCAGATGCTATTTTCTTAGTTCAAATTCTTCAGATGGTTTTAATCTAAATATTTTTTGTAAGACAATGAGTCTTCCTTTGAGAAATGAGCTCTAGGCAGTGTGCCTGAATGCATGTGCATTCCCATTATTCATCTTTATACTTTTAATAGGGTATAATATTATGGACTGACATCCACCGTGGTTTTCCCCCTAACAGGGTTTCCACGTATAAAATCTTGGTGTTCTTTGTGTTTCTAATGTGGTGATTGTTTATGCTTAATGTTGATTCATCAAATCTGAGAATAATTTGAGTAAAGTTTAATAAGTTTGAATATTATGTGACAACTGATTCACCCCCCTCTCAGTTGTCTATCCTTGTTTTTCCAACACCAAGGTCTAAAATAGGGTTGACTCACCTCAAGGTTGAAAGTCAATCTTATCCCTTTGTGATCTTCTCGCTTTCCAATGAAACTGGGGAAAGGTGTGTTTAAATCCTAGGCCATTTCATTATTCCACATTGATTGAATTCATTTCCCATTTTTTGCTCATTTCATTTTGGTGAACCTGACATTGTACATCATAAATTCTAATTTGGAAGTCTCTAAAACCCTAGATCTAGGTTTTGCATTAGTTTGTTTTGTATCTCATTTAGGGTTTCAAAATTGCATTGCATCACTTAAATTCGTTAAAGTTCAAAAATATTACATATATTTCATAGAGTAGTCTACATAAGGGTGAATTTCAAGATCATTTACATCAAAAAATTCAGTGAAAATTGCATCTCAAAAGCTCTCATTTTGTTTTCTTTTTTGCATCAAATTGCATGTGAATTTAATCATCAAATTTTTGAAATATGTAACTGAAAGAACCAGTTTGCAACCTAAAATGGAGAACTTAAAAATTAACTGAAAAACTCAAATTTTCATTTTTCAAATCCCTATATAAAGATCCATTCGCCCTTAAGTGAACCTATCCTTGTGCAGGTAATTTTTCAAATTTCTAGGCATAAATTTATCTATGTCCGTTTTATTTCCTACTGTTTACAAATCTCAGTTTCAATTTTAGAAGTGGATTTTTTTTGTAGTTGTTTGAATTTAAGTCAATTGATCAAAACAAGTGTATTGTTCAAAAGTAAAATTTTCATTCAAAAGACATCATTTTCAAGTTTTTGTATTCTAAAATCAATAAATCTCATATGCTAGATTTGAAAATTGCAATATCTTTTCTTGTGTTTTCTATTTCTAGGAACACTTTGGTTTGGTGAAACTTGTATGAGTATTACAACCTGGTGTCCTATTTTGAATACTTCAATGAGATGTAGTTTGAGACTCATGGCATCCCATTCCAGTACATCTACTGTAGATCTTGGGTTTTCTAACTCTTTCACTCATAGCGTTGACACTAGTCAATCCATGTTAGAATCCATCCTTGAAATCATGTGTCCTATGACTTCCAATCCTATTGACGCTGAAGCCATTGTTGCTCATGTCCCTCAAGAGAAGCTAAAAAAAATGGATGAAGCCTTAGAAAGATTACAAGACTTTTTGAGTGCTAAATATATTGTTGGTACTACGGTTCCTATCATAGATAGCATGAGGAAAATGTTTGATAATGAACAAGGAATAGAGATTGTGTGTAGCCTAGCTCACATCATTGATAATCATGTTGTTACATTGAATAGTTGTGATAAAACTTTGAGATACACTCAAATTCAAGGTGGAAATATAATTCCTCTCCCTTCAACCGCAACCTCTATTCCCACATACATTAATTCAATTGTTACTACAACAAGAAAACCAACTAGCAACGCCAATCCAACTTTATGTATTTCCCATGGGAATCATTATAGCTTTGTGAATTCAAACATCATATCTCCTTACCCATCACCTTTCACAAACTTGTGATTCACTTGTCCTCCCAAAACATATACACCTCCACCATATTCACCTCCATCCCAAAACACAACCAATGATTTTGTCCTCAACCAAATTTTGCAAAATGTTTCATCCCTCCAAAAAAAATTCCAAATTGAACTAAAATCAAAATATCCAACCTTCACAATATGTGAAATGAAACCCATTATCATTGGAGATATTGAGAGAAAAAATTCCAGAAGGCATATAGATTCCTAGTTTTGAGAAATATGGTGGTCAACGAGATCCTAGTAACCATGTCTTGACATACACAACCTGATGTAGTGACTTCATTTTTGAAGACAAGCTCCCAACTAATATTTTTCCTAGGTCCTTGAAAGATACAACCTTGGAAAGGTTTTTATCTTTACCGAATAGCTCAATTTGTTCATTCAATGAGCTTGTTGATGCCTTCCTTAACCATTTCCAAGTGAACATAGGTCCCAAGATGGCCTTATCTGATTTAATGCAATACAAAAAAAAGGATGATGAAAAGCTCATTGATTTCATACAACATTATCAATTGCTTTACTCACAAATCAATATTAAGATCCTTGATACCAATATTCAAAGAATGTTTATTGAGAAATTGCACAAAAGGATTCAAGATAAGATTTGGATGATGAAATTCCCCTCCTTCACCCACTTGTGCATGACTCTCCGTGACTATCAAAATTTGGCTAGTTATCGTCAAGTGAAAACTTATTCCAACCATCCTAAAAAAATTGAATCCGTGCCTCATAATAATTTCCAACCATTCAAGAAATAAAATAGGAGCTTTATACAAATAAATCCACCTCAAATAAAACAACACGTTGAGTCTCAAGTGGCTACCATAAAAACAACAAATCCATACCAATACCGGGACAGGAATAGACAATTCACCCCATAACCCAATACCCTCCATTAGATTATGTTGAAACTCTTGAACAAGAACCTAATCACCTTACCTACCTTTAGACCTCTTGATACCACTAAGACTTTACCTTTGAGCCATAATCCCAATGCCTTTTGTCAATATCACCAACAAGTTGGACATGATACAAAATGATGTAGACATCTTAAACATATAGTGCAAGGCCTCATTTATCCTAATCACATCGAGTTGGGTAGTGTTAATGATCAAGGAAATAAATATGTCACCCCACCTAATCAAAATTTGTGAATCTTTACCAATCCCACACCAAACCATTCTGTCTCATTTGTAAAAGCTAGTAATACCAAGAATGATGTGATGAATGTTGACAACATGCAAGATATAATTAATGATAATAGGAGTAATAGTGGAGATGATATAAATGCTATGATTGGATTCATTGACATTCAACCTTGTGAGGGCCAAATCAAATTATCTCTTGATATTACTTTCAAAAAATGACATAATTAAACATGCACCCGATGGTCCTCTTTACATAGCCAATATAATAAACGACAAGCCTACAGATGGGATATTAATTGATCCAGTGTGTGTAGAGAATGTGATCACTAAGGAATTCTTGTTTGTGCATGAACTTTACCAAGATTATTATGAACAATCAAAATCATGGTTCAAAACACATGATAGTTTTGCTCGCCCTACAATTGGTTTGATCACTCTCCTATTAAAATTTGGACCAAAACAATTAAATGTCTCATTCTCCATCATCCCATCATTAGACCATGTGAAGCTAGGTTACCCATGACTACGCTCCATGAATGTCCTCTTGTTAGTTATTCATAAATGCTTAAAATTTCCATTTCGAAATGAAATTTTTACTGTACATTATAGTGGGTTTAATTCTTTGTCTTCCTGTGGGAACTTTTCATTATATTTATTTTGGCTTGAAGCCATGGAACCTATTAATCCTCGTGAGGACTTCTTTTTCAAATCTTGTTAAAGGAAAAGCGCATAGCAGAATTATCCCTAGCAATATTCCCGAGTCCATGGATGTTCCTCCTCTCCAGCCTATCATTGATGAACCTATGATTAAGCCAAAATCCCTTCCAAGTACCCAAGACAAGTCCAACATAATTCACCCATTATTTCCTATGAAGACCAAGAGATAACCATACAACTCCTTTGGTGCCTCCTAAAATCAAACAAGTTTATAAACCTAAAGAGAAAGTGGTGTTGGCATATGGCTTGTAAGTGTTGTCATTGATGGCAATCTAAGCAACCTAAATGACATACTAAGTCTTACATCTGGTCTGCAGTATAATTTTGGTTTCTACCGGCATAATAGAGTAAAGAATAGGGCATCCAATTACAGGCATAAAATTTGATCTGAACACCTTACTGAATAAATATTTTGGGTTGAGGATCTCTGAGGAAGGTCTGTTGATGTTTGCAATACCTTGGTGAAGGATTTTTTTGATGTGCACTCACTGGTATGTGATATAGAATATCCAGTACACTAATTTGTTGATTATCTATGCTAGAAGGCCAACCCGAAAAGTATAGTAATCGCGGATGTATAAGATGTAATTAATTAAAAGTATTCGTGCTTGAATTTTTTTTTTTTGGGGTCCTCTCTTTGTCTTAACCAACTTTGGAGGATGCGCATAAGTATTTAGTGGTGGATCCGGCCGACAAGATGAAAGTAACTTACTACTTTATGAAGCCGACTGATGGATGAATTAATCCTTGTTAGCGGATATATATATATGAGATCGGTTCTATCATTTTGGTTTGTATGGTATGTGGAGAAGTGTGTAAAGGTAGCGAATATATGAATCACAAATATGGTGCATAATTCAGTAGAGTGGTAGTGCGAATTTGTCTCTAAGTGATGCGAAGAGAAAAAAGAGCAGAGTAGAGTAGAGCAAACTATAGAATCAAAAAGCAGATCCAAAATTTAATCTATTAGCTTCAATGTAACTGTAACCTGGCATAAATAGATGCTATCATCTCAGTTCACCCTTCAGATGGTTTTAATATGAGTTTTGTAAGGTAGTGAGCCTTTCTTTTGAGCAGTGATCTCTAGGCAGTGTACTTGAATGCAAGTGCATTCTCTTTTGTAAACAATTATATTTGAGTACTCAAATTGTGGATTAACCTCCGCCATGGTTTTTCCCCTTAATAGGGTTTCCATGCAAAAATTTATGTGTCATGGTGTTATGAATGTTTCCTTTGAATGCATACATCTTTTCATTAATGCAATGTTGAAATAGTTTCAAGTTTCTGATTGATGAAGTTAAGATTTGCTGAACACTGATTCACCCCCCCATTTCAGTGTTCCCTTGAGTCCAACAATTGGTATCAGAGCACAGTTCCTCTAGAGAAGTTTTGAAGCTTGAGGTAGATCTTGGAATGTGATGGACTCTGGTAGTCTTCAATAACAACTTCTAGTGGCACTTGATGACCTTGATTAGTCTAAAGCAGAAGTTCAAGAATTGAAAGCAAATCTTAGAGATGTTGAGAAATTCATCCAGTCATTGAAAGATTAGATTGTTAAATCTAGGGAGAAAAGAAAGGATCTCTGTGATTAGATACAATAGAAGGAGAACAAAAATATGGATGATGCTCACTTGAATCAAACCTTGAAGGAAATAACCAAAGAATGTGAAAATATTGCTAGAGATAATACAAACCTAAAATATGAGATGAAATCTATGATTGAAGAAAGGAAGAAAAATGAAGAAAATATTGCTCAGACCTTAAAAGAGAAATCTGATGGATGTAGTAGAATAAAAGGGGAAATCACTTAGTTGGAAAGTGAACTACAAAAAACTAGAAACAATGAAGAAGAACTTGGTAAGCTACTCTTAGGAATGATCTTGTCATTGAAAATGAATACAGAGAAAAGTTCAACATTAGTACAATGAAATTTGATGAGCCGACTCAAGGACAAAAGAGTGGAAATGATAAGAGAGGTCTTGGATATGAAAAGGGAGAAAGTTCTAGATCAGGAAAAAAGAATTTTAGATAGAACAAAAATGGAAGGTATCTGGTAAGACCACCTAATGCATAAAATTTTAATGGGTATTGTTTTGCTTGTAATAAGTTTGGTCATATGGTTGCTCAATGTAGAAGTAATATGAATTCAAGAATTTCATCATTCTCTGGTTAGTGTTTCAATTGCAAAAAGTTTGGTCATAATTCAATTGAATGCAGAAATGTGTCAAGTTACTATGTTGATAGAAATTTTTTTGAATGCTACACATGTGGAAAACTTGGGCATGTTGCTAATCAAAGCAGATCTAGAAGAAGTCATTGGAATGATTGGTCAGGATAAGAAATCATTGTATGCTACAATTGCAATAAGTATGGTCACATTGCAAAATTCTATAGAAATAAAAATGTAGACAGAAGAGGTCCAGTATACAGAGGAAAAAATATAGAGAAAAATGATAAAGGAAAAGAAAAAGTGACTACAGATGAAATCAGAGATCAGATGAAGAAGACATGGGTAAGGAAAAATGATTTTAATGCTGGAAATGGTTCCACATCGGAACCTGCTTCCGGTAACTCTTCCAATAATTGATTTCAGGCCACTAGCCTAGGGGGAGTCTTTCAAGAAATATTTCCTCCCTTGTCTATGGGTGGTACTGGAACAAAGAAGATAGTTGAAAAGGTGTAATTATGGTGTATAGGAGTTTTAGATATCTTTTGCAAAGAGAATTCAGACAATTCATAGGTCCGCATAAGATTTTTCTATCACTGTTTGGGAAAATAGAGCTTTCAAAAACTTAGGGAAAATGCATTTATTGCACATGTGCGAGCTATAAAAGACAAGTTGAAACCATCATTTATCACTTTGCATTGAAGACGGAAAGAAGGAAAGAACTCAGGAGCAAATTACAAAGTAGTATGATCTATTCATTGACAAATCTTAAAATCTATCTGGTATTTCAAATTATTCTTGAATTCTTCATACAATTTGGTGTGCAGTTGCAAACCTTAAATACAAAAATAAAATGGAACAAATCAAAGGGTCGATCACTCTAGATGAATATAACAATGCAAAGATTAGGTCTATGAGGAATTTGTTACTGCCTGATGAATTAAAGAAATTGAGTGAAGCTAAACATGGGAATTTAGATATGTGGAGTGAGTTTTTGCACGTTGAGAATGCAGAATTCATGAAATTCATATTGAGCAGACTACATGATGATGTTTTAACTTTGGACAAACCTTACATCATTTCAAAAGAGGTAATTGAGAATTTAACTAGATTTTGCAAAGTCGAAGATATACCAAGGAAGAAATCTATCCGAAACAAAGAGGTCAAAACCCTAACCAGAATAATCAGAGATCAGAGGGCCTTGATAATTGCTACAATCAATAATCCTTTTACAAAATACATTTCTCATGGAATAACATATAAGATCTTCTATAGAAATTGAGAAGGAGCCACATTGGCTGACACAATTTACATTTCTCACAAGATGATAACTGAAGGCTAGGACTTCGAACTATGCGAGTTGTTAAAGGATCAACTCATGGAGAATGTACAAATAACAAAGGAAACAGGTCACCCTTTCAGGTTTAGTACTTTGATTATATTTCTGGTAATGTATTTCATGAATTGCTTGCCGAAACTTGATAATGTGGTATGGAAGGAAAATGAACCGGTATGCAAACAAATATACTCTTATTCTAAGAGCTTGGTTAATTGGGATTTAGAATTTGAAAATTTCCTTAAGAATGTGCTTGATTAGTGTGGTTCAGTCAATATTTCCCTTCCGATAAGATCAATTGAAGTTGGTTCCTCTTCCGGTGGCATTGATAAAGGACATAAATGAGGTAAGGAAATTGTTGAATACAACCCTCTGAAAAGAAAAGTTCCCAGAATTGAGGGAAAAAGGTAAAGAAAAAGAAATTGTGGATATTTCAAATGAAGAATCTAATGAAGAAACTGAGGATCCATTGAAAAATGAATCTAAACTAGAAAACGGTAGTGAGGAGGAAGAAGATCTGACAGTAGAAAAGATACAACTTATTCAAGGAGAAGGATGAATGCATAAATTAGCTAGGTTATGGTCTGTCAGACCATCATATGATCAAGACATGATTCTAAGTGTGGTAAATTCTCATGTTGAGCAATGCAAGATTAGATTGGAAAGCTTGTAGAACATTCTGCTTGATGAAATGATTGAATGTAGCAAAGAAACATTGAATTATGAAGCTCAAGAAAAGGAAGTTGGTGAGGTTATCTGTCACTTGAAGGAGACATTCAGACTATCCCTTTCCAAATTGAAGAAGAAAATGAATGAGTTAAGGAAATGCATAAACTCAGCCACTGACATCTACAACTATTACATCCATTGGCCCCATGCTGTCAGTAATTACAAAGAGAAGTTGGATCGGATTGAAACAATATTGAATGACATTGGTGAAAGCTTTGACATATCTCAGGATCTAGATGGCACTGTCAAGAAAAGAATCTGGGAGCTACAGTCAACACACACAAAAATTCAACTCTCCAAGAACACTCTTGTGGATAATTTTTGGAAGGAAAAGGATCTAACCGAATGCAGCTTGGAGTAGATGGTGGAAATATTGAGGAATGGGGAGAAACTAAAAGAAGCAATTACAATTCTTGAATCTCTAATTGAAATTGTTAACAAGAATTCCAAGAACAATAATTTGATAATTATCATTTGAATCACAGTAGATGCTTGGAATAAATTCCTTCCGGAAGTGAAGAAAAACCCTAAGATAATCTTCTAAAGATAGCAGTTAATTGCTTTCAAGTTTTTGAAGTTTTGATCAAAGGAGGAGAACTGTCAGCATACATGTGTTAAAGTTTTGAAGCTTTGAGGATTTTGAACACATGTTTTTTCACTATCTTGTCAATATCACTTTTTGTCTTTTTGGCATATGGCATCCATGCTTTGTCATTGATGTCAAAGGGGGAGATAATGTAGTGAAAAATTCCCTATAGAGGGAGAAAATAATGTCGTATAGGGGGAGAGAATTCCTTATAGATCTCAGGGAGAAAGCGCAGTAAAAAGTTTGGTAGTATACCTATAATGATTCCGACACTTAGTCATTTTTCACTAAGTGCTACCATCAATGCCAAAGGGGGAGATTGTTGGCATATGGCTTGTAAGTTTTGTCATTGATGGCAACCTAAGAAACCTAAATGATATCCTAAGTCTTACATCCGATTTGCAGTATAATTTTGGTTTCTATTGGTAGAACAGAGTAAAGAACAGGGCATCCAGTTATAGGCATAAAAGTTGATTTGAAAACCTTACCAAATAGATATTTTGGGTTGAGGATCTCTGAGGAAGGTCTGTTGATGTTTGCAATACCTTGGTGAAGGATTTTTTTGATGCACACTCACTGGTATGTGATCTAGAAGATCCGGTGCACTAATTTTTTGATTATATGTGCTAGAAGGCCGAATCGACAAGTATAGTAATCATGGATGTATAAGATGTAATTAATTAAAAGTATTCATGCTCAATTAAGTTTTGTTTGGGTCCTCTCTTTTTCTTAACCGACTTTGGAGGATGTACATAAAGATTTAGTGGTGGATCAGGCTGACAAGATGAAAGTAACTTAATACTTTATGAAGCCGACTGATGGATGAATTAATCCTTGTTAGCAGATATATATATGAGATTGGTTATATCATTTTGGTGTGTATGGTATATGGAGAAGTGTGTAAAGGTAGTGAATATATGAAGCACGAATATGGTGCATAATTCAGCAGAGTGGTAGTGCGAATTTGTCTCTAAGTGATGCAAAGAGAAAAAAGAGCAGAGTAGAGCAGAGCAAAGTGCATAATTAGAAAGAAAATCCATAATTTAATCTATGAGCTTCATCGGAAGTGTAAAATTTCATAAATAGATTCTATCATCTTAGTTCACCCTTCAGATGGTTTTAATCTGAATTTTGTAAGGTAGTGAACCTTTCTATTTTGAGTAGTGAGATCTAGGCAGTGTGCCTGAATGCAAGTGCATTATCTTTTGTAAACAATTATATTTGAGTACTCAAATTGTGGATTAACCTCCACCATGGTTTTTACCCTTATTAGGGTTTCCACGCAAAAATATTTATGTCATGGTGTTATGAATGTTTCCTTTGAATGCATACATCTTTTCATTAATGCAATGTTGAAATGGTTTCAAGTTTCTAATTGATGAAGTTAAGATTTGCTGAACACTGATTCACCCCCCCTCTCAGTGTTCCCTTGAGTCCAAAAAGTGGTTGAACAACCTTCAATGGTTCCTTCCATTCCTCCCTTGTGGGAAGAAAAGAAACCAACAATTGATAAACTTTCTCCTACACTATCACAACTTGAAAATCGTGCAAGAAGAAATTGAAATGCTAAAGAGCATATGTGTAGATGTCATGCTATTGCTCATCAGTTAGAAGAAAATAATAAACAAATAAACTAAGATAAAAAACTAACTCAAACAAAGCATGATGATTCTCCACCTTCGCCACAACAAAAACATGAACCTACAATGAACGTTTTCATTAGAACTCCCATTATGATTAATTTGGATGATGATGATGAGATTGTTAAGATTGATGAGGAAGTGCATAATGAGCTAAATTTATTATTTTGCTCTTCCATTAACTTAGATGGGGGAAACCATGATGATCCTCCTAACAAGAGTGAATCATCACATGTTGAACTTGGTGATTGTCCTAGTATGACACTTTTTGTTTCCTCTTTGGCTAGTTATCCACCTTTTGTATGCAATAAGCAAGATTGGGATGTAGACAACTTGCTTTAGGTTGGATCACATGTGACACACTAGTATTTTATTTGTATTATTTTCATATTCTTTGTGATTTCATGTGCATAATGTGATCCCTTGTATCGTGCTACTTGGCATGTCTTTTTGTTTATGAGCTTTCTTTGGATGACCCTTTTCACTCTATTGGTGCAAGGATACAAAGGAAATAAACCTCTCATGAAATTATTCTATTTTTATCTTCATTCTTCTATATGTCATAAACATTATCTTTTCTTTTGTCTTATGTTTTCCTTTTGGGGATGATGTAGGTCGTTGGGACATTTAGGTTTGTTCCACGTTGACCTAAAAGATTTTTTTTTTCACTCTCTATGTGTAATTATTCCTTTGAGTTTTTTGTTCTACGAGTATTTGGGGAATGATGATAATTTCAAGCTCTATTATATCACTATAGCAAAGACATACACTGACCCCAAATCTATAGATCCCTTATGTGTTATCTTTAAGACTTCATTTGGGGGAAACCCCTCTTCATGACATAAATTTATTTGGAAACATATCACTCAGATAGGGATTTCCAAGTAAGCTCTCATGTCTTCTTTTATTGTTTGGCATTTATCATATTTCTAGTTTAAAGTAATTTCTCACAACATGGTGTTTAGAAATTTCTTTATAGTGGGGGAATAAAGTCCCCCACTCATTGTTTGTATAATTGTGTGACCTCTTTCAAAGTGTGGTCTTCTTAATTCATGTGAGATGTCTTCTTGGAGGTGACATTGGGTTTTATGTCCTACAAGAGTGTGACCTTACTTGGAATTTTTGGGATTAAGATTCCATTTAATTGCATTCTAAACATATTTCATGTATCTCCTAAGTCCTTGGAATGTGTTGCACAACACTAAGATTAGGAAGAGATTAATTTGGAATGAAATAAACATTTAATTTGACATTTATAGTTATTCCTAAATAATAGGAGCATGTGGGGATGCCTTGGGAGAGATCCTACAAAATAGGAGCACATGGGCGCCCACATGGGAGGTGGGATCCACCTTGGTTCAATTAACTGGTTAGCGAATTGAGTACACTTCAGAAATGCATCCTAGGTTCCTACAAAATAGAGATTTTGATTTATGCATGTTGAGTTCCTATAAAATAGGGATTGATATTTACGAGGTTTAGTTCAGTTATGTTTTAGTTATGTTTAGTTTCATTTTAGTTAACTTCAGTGAATTGATTTGCATGGACAAATAATAGGTGGATAAATTTAGTTAATAGATGGAGGATCATTCATGCATAATTTTTTGCATGAATCAGTGACATATGCATTTCAGTTAACAAAGATTAACTTGGGCCCACCTTGGGTGCCCAAGTTGGCATCTTTGAGTTACAATTATTGCATGAAAAAGATATTTTCAGTGATCAGTTAAGTGAGACCTAGTTTGGGCGCCTTCTTTGAGGATGAGCTTGAATGAGATATCTTTGAAAACTATGAGGTTAACACTTCAGTGTTGAGCACCAAATTTGAGGTTGACTCTTGTTTGACTTGTGCATGCATATGAGAACTCAACTTGGAAACCCTAGGCATCAATTTTCTCAAGAGGATTTCTGATTATATAGTTGATAACTCTTATGAGTTTGTAAGCAAGAATATTGTTTATTATTGCAGCAATTGTATGAGAGATTTTTGTGAAAAAATATTGCAGGTTGTGAAGAAGATTTGTTGAAGAGAAAAGGAAGCATATCAAGGAGAATTGAATCACCGTTATTGTAATCTTAATCAAAGGTTAAATAATACAAGCAAGACCAATTCTGGTGGAGTTTTTTCCTAAAAGGTTTTCTCCATATACATGTTGTGTCCTTTCTATTCCATCTTATATTTCTTCTACAATCTTCTATCTACTTTATACAACATTAAAATTGATCTAATTCAAGATTAATCATACACAAGAGATTGTGACAAAGAATACTAAAATTGAATCTACAGTTACACAAGATTTACAAATTTTAAGCTACATTTTTACTACATTTTTACCTTCATTTTCAACATTTGGTATCAGAGCTAGAGGTTGGGACACCTTTCTCTTAAAATTTTGAAGGTTTTTTGGTTGTAGTGGGAGATTTTAGTATTGTGTCAATTTTTGATTTGAAAAAATAGTGTGGTTCAATGGGTTCTACTTCTCCTTTAGATATTGAAAGGTTCAATGGATCTAGGTATGAGATGTGGAAACTAAAAATGGAAGATCTCCTTGAAGAGAGAGATTAGTGTTTAGTTGTAGGTAATAAGACAAAGACACCTACATTGATGTCAGATGAGGATTGGGCTAAGTTTGATAAGAAGGCAAGAAGAACCATAAGATTATGTCTTGCTGATGTTGTTCTCTTGAATGCTTCAGATGAAAATACTACATTTGATTTGTGGAAGATGATAGGTGATATCTATCAAAATAAAATCCTTACTAATAAGTTGTATCTAAAAAGACAATTATATTCTTTAAAGATGAAAGACGGTGATTTTGTTGCACACCATTTAATTGCTTTTGATTTTATTTTGAGTCAGTTAGCATCTGTAGATGTAAATCTAGACGATGAAGATAAATGCATTTTGTTACTTTGTTCTTTACCAAAATCTTGGGAAAATCTAATTGTTGCTGTCAATGGTAGTGGTGCAGATCCAAAGATGGAAAATATAATTCCTACTCTCCTATCAGAGGAGATGAGGAGGTAGTCTAAAATGGGCTCCCAAGATGCCTTGTTTGTAAGAGGTAGACCTAAGGGAAATTAATCTAAGGCAGACAAGAAAGGAAAGGGTAAGTCCAAGGGACCGTCTAAAACCCCTGGTAAGAGTAAAGTAAAGTTTTGGAACTGTGGGAAACTGAGACACATAAAGAAGGATTGTAAGAGAAAGAAAAAGAGTTCTGATGCTTCTATTGATAAATCCTCAGATGATGGTAATGATGTATTGATTATTTCATGTAAAAATGTTAGTGATGACTCTTGGCTTATTGATTCAAATTGTTCCTATCATATGTCTCCTAACAAGGAGTGGTTCTCAAAGTATACTGAATATGATGGAGGCAATGCCTTCTTTAGAGATAATAGAACAACAAAGATTGTAGGCAAAGGAGAGGTAAAGTTGTGTTTCAGTGATGGTAGGGTTAATACCCTTAATGATGTTTTACATATTCCAAGACTTTCTAGAAATCTAATTTCTCTATCTAAGTTCAATGATTCTGGAATGCATGTGATATTTGATAAAAGTGGTTGTAGATTGGTGAAGGGAATATGGTGGTTTCTGAAGGATCTCAAATTGGGACTTTTTTTAAGCTGAATACCTCTAATTTGAATAAATCAGCCAATGTAACTGAAGCTGAAAATACATGTATGTTGTGGCACCATAGATTGGGCCACATCGGTGAAAAAGGTCTTAGGATCATCCTTAATAAGAAACTGGTTTACGGTATTCCTAATTATAATATTGGAAAAAATGATTTTTGTGAGCATTGTGTGTTTGGAAAGCAATCTATATCTTCATTCCCTAAAGGAACAAATAAAGCTAAAAGATTATTAGAGATTATTCACTCAGATGTTTTGGGTCCTATGGATATTGACTTTATTGGGAAATCTAGATATTATGTCACTTTTATTGATGATGTCTCAAGATACACACTTGGATCTATTTTATGCATAAAATTTGTGATGCGTTTAATAAGTTTAAAGAATTTAAGGATTTAGTTGAGAAACAATCAGATCATAAGATAAAAGTGTTGAGCTCAAATAACGGTGGTGAATATTGTTCTATGAAATTTGATGATTATTGTAAGCATGCAGGAATTGTGAGACAAAAAACTTCCATATACACCACAACAAAATGGAGTACCAGAGAGGATGAACCGAACCTTAATGGAAAGAGCTAGGAGCATGTTAGGTAGTGTTAAGCTAGATCAGTGCCTTTGGGCTGAGGCTGCATGCACTTCTTTTGATTTAATCAATAAATCTCCTAGTTCATCTATTTAAGATAAAACCCCTTATGAAATGTGGTTAGGTAGGAAGCCTAGTGTTGCACATTTAAGGATCTTTGGTTGTGAGGATTTTGTTCATGTGCCTAAATAAAAGTGATCTAAGTTGGATCCAAAAGCACATAAATGCATATTCATAGGTTATGGTGAAAATGTAAAAGGTTACAAGCTTTGGAATCCTCTAACCTGAAAAATTACTTTGTTAAGAGATGTGATTTTCAAGGAATTTAGAGCTTATTTAGGAGAAGAACAAAAAAAGGAGAAGGATACTTCTCGAACAATGCATTTTGAGGAAAATACTGAGAAGTAAGAAGATGCACATGTTGAAGAACAATTGGATGGATTGGATGAGGAGAGTTCACAAAGTTCTGAGATAGATGCTCATGATGAGCATATTGAGGAAGAGGTAGAAACCCCATTGAGAAGATCCACAAGACAACAAAATATTGTTGATAGGTATATCCTACTTGATTTCCATTGTATATTTGCTTATTTGAGTACTAATGATGAACCTAGATCTTACAAGGAAGCTATGTCTTCAGATGAGAAAAATATTTGGACACAAGCTATGCATGAGGAAATGATTTCTTTGGAAACTTGTGACACGTGGGATCTTGAGAGTTTGCCCAAAGGAAGAAAGGCCATTGGTTGTAAATGGATCTTTAAAACGAAAATTTGAGTAGATGGTAATCTTGAAAGGTACAAGGCTAGTAGCCAAGGGATACTCCTAGAGAGAGGAAGTTGACTTTACTGAAATATTTTCTCCTATTGCTAAATTAACTTCTATTAGATTCCTTTTATCTATTGCTACTGCTTTTGATTTTGAGATAGAGAAAATGGATGTGAAAACTATTTTATTGCATGGGGATCTTGATGAGGAGATTTATATGAGGAAAAATGATGGTTTTGTTGTAAAAGGAAAACCATAATTGGTTTGCAGGTTAAAGAGATCTTTATATGGATTGAAATAGTCACCGAGAATGTGGTATCGAAAGTTTGATTCTTTTGCATTAAAAATTGGTTATGTTAGGAGTGAGGAATATCATTGTGTTTACATAAAAATAATTGATGATTAAATTTTAATTATTATCTTGTTTGTTTATGACATGTTGTTTATTGGTAAAAAAAAGCTAATGATCAAAGAATTGAAAGAAAACCTCTAACAAATTTGAGATGAAAGATCTAGGGGCTGAAAAATATATCCTTGGTATGGAGATCAATAGAGATAGAGGTAACAAAAATGTTTTATTAAGTCAAAGCAACTTGTTGGCATATGGCTAAGGAGTTTGACTTGTGGGTGTTGTCATTGATGGCAACCCAGGTCTGGTAACTCAAGTATCACATCTAAATATGCAAGACTATTTTGACTCCTACTGACAGAACAAAGTAAAGCTTAAAAGATCCAATTTAAAGCTTAAAAGGTGATCTAGTCATCTAACCGGATAGGTATCTCGAGTTGTGGATCTCCATGGAAGGTCTTTTGATGTTTTTGGTACCTTGGTAAAGAACTATTTTGGTGCGCACTCTTTGGTACATGATCTAGAAGGTTTGGTGAAATAATTTGTTAATTATCTATGCTAAAAGGCCGACCCAATAAAAGTGGAATCCATGGATGTATGAGATAAATCAATTATAAGATGTCATGCTCAAATAATTTTTATTTGGGTCCTCTCTTTGTCTTAACTGACTTTGGAGGATGCACATACAGATTTTGTGGTGGATCTAGCCGACAAGTTACAATATCTTAATACCTTATGAAGATGACTGCTGGATGAACAAATCCTTGATCACAAATATATATATGACTTTGGTCTTTGTCATTAAAGTGGAAAATGTTTGGTGTGATGAAAAAAGTATTTATTTGTGAAAGAAGTGCAAAATTGTGGAATGCAGTAGTGCGAATTGATGCGAAGGTAAAAAAAGAGTAGAGTCGAACAAAGCGAAGAGAAGAATTGGATAGTAGATCCAATTTTGGAATTGTTTCCTGGCATAGTCAGATACTATTATCTCAGTTCACCTCTTCAGATGGTCTTAATCTAAATTTTGTAGGCAGTAAGCCTTTATCTTTGAGCAGTGAGCTCTAGGCAGTGTGCCTGAATGCAAGTGCATTCCTTTTATGAACATTATACTTTGAGTACTCAAATTGTGGATTAATCTCCAATGTGGTTTTTCCCCTAACAGGTTTCCACACAAAAATCTATGTGTCATGTTGTAATGGAAATTTAATTTCAATGCATACATCTTTTCTTAAATGCAATAATGAAATAGCTTCATGTTCTGAATGGATGAAGTATAAAAAATGATTGAACACTGATTCACGCCCCCTCTCAGTGTTCCCTTGAGTCCAAAAATTGGTATCAAAGCTTGTTCCTCCAGAAGAAGAAGTCTAATAGCTTGAGGTGGATTTTGGAATGTAATGGACTCTGGTAGTCTTCAAAAATAGCCTATGGTAGCTCTTGATGACCTTGATCAGTCTAAAGCAGAAATTCAAGAATTGAAAACAAATTTGAGAGATGCTGAGGAATTCATCAAATCATTGAAGGATCAGATAGTGAAATCCAAGGTAAAAAGGAAAGATCTCTATGATTAGATACAACAAAAAGAAAGTGAAAATATGGATGATGCTCACCTGAACCAAACCTTGAAGGAAATAACTGAATAATGTGAAAAGCTCGCTAGAGAAAATGCAAACCTAAAGCATGAGATGGAATCTATGACAATGAAGATGACTAAAGAGCTTGAATAAAGAAAGAAGAATGATGAGAATATTGCTCAGACTTTGAAAGAGAAATGCGATGAATGCAGTAGAATAAAATTGGTATTCATTAAGTTGGAAAGTGAACTTCAAAGAACCAAAAACAATGAAGAAGAATTTGGTAAGTAGATTTCTACTCTCGAGAATGATCTGATCATTGTAAATGAATTCAAAGAAAAGTTTAGACTCAACTCAGTAAAGCTTGATGAACTGACTCAAGAACAAAAGGATGGAAATGATAAGACAGGTCTTGGATATGAAAAGGGAGAAAGCTCTAGAGTAGGACAAAAGAATTTCAGACAGAACAAGAACAAAAGACATCCGATAAGACAATCTAATGCACAAATATTTAATGGGTATTGCTTTGCCTATAATAAAATTGGTCATATGGTTGCTCAGTGTAGAAATAATTTAAGGTCATAAGATTCATCATTCTCTGGTCAGTGCTACAAATGCAAAAATCATGGTCACAAGTCAATTGAATGCAGAAGAAAGGTTGAATGTTATGCATGTGGGAAGTTTGGACATATTGCTAATCAGTGCAAGATGAGGAAAAGTCAATGGAATGGACAAAGGAACATCATGTGCTACAACTGCAACAAGTATATTCATGTTGCTAGATTCTGTTGGAATAAGAACACAGACAAAAGAGGTCTGATAAATAGAAACAAAAAAACTGAGAAAAATGATAAAGGAAAAGAAAAAATAACTACGAATGATATTAGAGATCAAATGAAGAAGACATGGGTAAAGAAAAGTGATTCTAATGATGGAAATGGCTCTGCACCGGAACGTGCTTTCAGTAATTGATTTGAGGCCATAGGCCTAGGGGGAGCTTTATAAGAAAATATTTCCTCCCCTATCTATAGATGGTATCAGAATGTAGAAAATGGTCAAGATGATGTACTCTCAGGGTACAAAAGTTTTGGATAAACTTAGCAAAGGAAATTCAGCAAATTTGTTGGTTCGTAGAAGATTTTCTATAGTAGTCAGAGAAAATAGAGTATCTAGTAAGCTTAGGGAAAATGCATTTATTGCGCATGTGCGAACTATAAAATTCAAGACCGAGCCATCATTTTTCATTTTGCTTCATCAAGGAGAAGACAAAGAGAACTTTTGAAGTGGATTTCAAAGCAGCAAAATAAAATTCATCAGCAAATTTATTAGGTACTTCAAATTAATTCGGTATATAATTGAAAACCCTAAAACGTGAAAAGAATGGAGAAAATAAAAGGATCAATGACATTGGATGAGTATAATAGTGAAAAAATCAGATCTATGAGAAACCTACTACTTCTTGATGAATTGAAACAATTAATTGAAGCCAAACACGAAAACATGGATATGTGGAGTGAGTTTCCGTATTTCACAGATGCAAAATCTGTAAAATTCTTGTTAAATAGATTGCATGATGATGTGTTAACTTTGGACAAACCCTACTCAATTTTGAAGGAGGTAATTGAGAGGTTAATTGGATTCTGCAAAATTGGTGAAGTTCCTAAGAAGAAATCTATTCGAAACAAAGAGGTCAAAACCCTAACTAGTGTAATTGGAGATCAAAGAGCTTTGACGATTGCAACAATCAGGAATCCCATTACAAAGTACATTGTGCATGATATAACCTACAAAATCCTCTACCGAAATTGGGAAGGAGCCACATCAGCTGGCGTAGTATACATTGCTCACAAGATGATAATTGATGGTCATGACTTTGACCTATGTGGATTGCTGAAAGATCAGATGTTGGAAAATGTTCAATTGTCGAAGGAGACAGGGTATCCATTCAGGTTCGGTACTCTAATTATATGTCTGGTTATGTATTTTCTGAATTTGATGCCAAAAAATGATAATGTAGCATGGACATCAGATAAACCGGTATGCACTCAAATCTACTCTTATTCTAAGAGTCTGTCTAACTGGGATTTGGAATTTGATTTTTTTTGTAAAAATGTACTTGCGAAATGTGGATGAGTCATTTCCTCTCCGGTAGCAATGTCAGAGGGAAAAAGAGAGGTTAGGAAATTGTTGAAGACAATCCTCTAGAAAGTAAAGTTCCCAAGATTGAAGAAAAAAGAAAAGAAAAGGAAGTTGTGGACATTCCAGATGAAGAGTCTGATGAAGAACCTAGGAATCAACTAGAAAATGTTTCTGGTATTGTAAAAGGAAGTGAAGAAGAGGAAGATATGTCAAAAGAAAAAATTCAACAACTTATCCAAAGCATAGGTGGTATGAAAAAGATTGCAAGATTATGGTCAGCCACACCATCTTATGATCAAGACTTAATTCTAGAAGTTTTGAATGCCCATATTGAGCATTGCAAGTTAAGATTGGAAAGTATTAAATATATCCTACCTGAAGAAATGATTGAGTGTAGTAGGGAATCTATGGGATCTAAAGATAGGCAGAGAAGAAGGTGAAATTATCTCTCACCTGAAAGAACAATTCAAACTCTCTCTTGCAAAGCTTAAAAAGAAGATGAATGAATTAAGTGTATTGACTCAGCTGCAAATATCTACAACTATTGTATATATTGGCCCCACATAGTCAGTAATTACAAAGAGAAGTTGGATCAGATTGAGACAAAACTGAACTATATTGGTAAAAGATTCAATATGTCTTAGGATCCGAATGGCATTATTAGAAGGAGAATCCGAGAATTACAATCAGCACAAACAAAGATTCAACTGTCCAAGAATGTTCTTGTGGACACCTTTTGGAAGGTAAAAGATTTAGTTGACTGCAAGCTGGAGCAGTTGGTGGAAACTCTGCAAAATGGTGAAAAACTTGAAGAAGCAGTCACTATCCTTGAATCTTTCATCAAGATTATCAACAAAACGTTTGAAAACAATAGCTTGATTATCAACATTGGAATTGCAATTGATGTTTGGGAGAATTTTCTTCCAAAAGTGAAGAAAAATCATAAGATAATCTTCTAAGGATAACAGGTAGAATGATGTTCAAGTTTTTGAAAATTTTGTGCAAAGGAAGAAAATTATCGGCATATATGCAGTAAATGTTTTTGAATTTTTTGAACATATGTTTTGTCTTTTTTGGCATATGGCATCCTGACTTTGTCATTGATGTCAAAGGGGGAGAAAGTGCAGTAAAGTTTTTTTTTACACTAATTGTTGCCATCAATGCCAAAGGGGGAGATTGTTGGCATATGGCTAAGGAGTTTGACTTGTGGGTGTTGTCATTGATGGCAACCCAGGTCTGGTAACTCAAGTATTGCATCTAAATATGCAGCACTATTTTGACTCCTATCGATAGAACATGGTAAAGCTCAAAAGATCCGATTTAAGGCTTAAAAGGTGATCTAGTCATCTCACTGAATAGGTATCTCGAGTTGTGGATCTCCATGGAAGGTCTTTTGATGTTTGTGGTACCTTGGTAAAAAATTGTTTTGGTGTGCACTCTCTGGTACATGATCTAGAAGGTTTGGTGAAATAATTTGTTAATTATTGTTAGAATTGGCTATGAATGCCAAGATCTATGGACCAAATGGAAAGCACAAGAAGAGAGAAAATAATGTGACAAGAATAAACTATATTCAATGTCAAATGATATGATTCAATGTGTGTACATGTAGTAGAGACCCCTTGGTTATATAGCCAAGGTGAGAACATAGGAGTGCATAAGATTATGACAAGTGTCGTAATCTTATGACATGAGACAACAATGAAAAGCTATCACTCCACCTAAAGTGGAAAGTGATAATGTGATAACCACCAGAAATAGTGGATCACCCACAAATGGTGGAAACCTACTCACATGATATGTCCATGAAAGGTGGAGGTGATAAAGTAATATGAAGATAAGTCCACCAAAGGTGGAAATTCTCCAACAACTCCTATGTGGTCCTTAAGTAAACTTAACTAAGGTGTAATTATGACCTAGGACAAGGTACAAAACATTTAATTACACCAACACCCCCCCTTAAGTGCAACCTAGGGAGAATGTACACAAATGCAAACAATGCAAGATGGGTCCCGACAACTGGGCCATGTTAGGTACCCATGTACAAATGCAATGCAATCTCTCTCAAATGGAGAAAAGGAGAAAAATCAGTGGGACAAAACTCCTCCCCAAAAGAGAGATGAAATACAATAATGGAAATAATCTCAATGATGCATGAGAAGGTAAAAACCCCATGTGAGGAACCCCCCCATAAGAGAGAAGTAGAAGAGAGACAAGGCAGCCCCCCCTCAATGTTGAGTCTCCTGCAATGATGGTAGAAGCTCGACATTGAATGCTGAAGATGATCCAATTTCGCTGAACAACGATCCTCCCCTTAGGAAGAAACAAAATCAAGGATGTATGCAAGATGTATGATGTCTTTGAATGATGCTCAAGTGTCTCCATGTTGATGTCGAAAGATGACACACTCCAAACAGGCGTTGTAGGCCACATTGCTGAAGAGTACAATCCAACATCTAGTAGAGATGAATGTAGAACATGATCCAAAGAGAAATATATCCCCTCTAAAGACAAAGAAGCCTCCTCCAAATGCTGTCCAAAAATATCCACACTCACGCCAAACTGCAAAGAATGATCATGTAGAGAATGAACAAGAGGGTCAAAGTGCTCCCTCGCAACAACTGAAGAAGGAGAATCTTCATCAAGGAGAAGATGAATGTCATCAATGATGTCCACCAAATCTGCAAGATGAGACTCCACAAACAAGTCTGAAATACCTATTAGGAAGCCATCCAAAGTAGCCATATCTGGAAGACTATGTATGTCCTACTGCACTGAATCACAACGAACCCAAACTGTGGAATCACAACCATCATCAACTACAACAGTAGATGGAGGAGATGAAATGCATGGCTCAAGTACTGGATCTGATGTGAGAACTCCCAAGTTCAAGTAGCCAAATGTCTCCTCTGAATCATCGTTCACACTAGAAGTGTGATCAACAGTCGAAGGAACAATGTCACCATCAGAAGCAAAATCTGCAAAGGTATACAACCGAGATGAATGATCAACCACCCCAATAGCAATGATCTCTCTACTATCCAAGTCTCGAATGATGACTGAATCAGGTGTGAACTCCACAGTTCTCCCATCTCCACCATGTGTAATCTGATATATGGAAAGAAGATTTTTTGTCAAATGAGGAACACACAAAACATCCTGGAAAGTGTTGTCCCCAAAACTAATAGATCCCTTACCAATTACACTCATGTATTTATTGTTTCCCATCAAGATAGGAGACATAGAACAAGGCTGAAATGAAGAGAAAATAGACTACGAAGATGCCATATGATGTGATGCTCCTGAATCTAGAAGCCGTCTACTTGATCCTGGACTTGAATAAGCACAAAGAGCTTGACCTTTATTTCCTGATGTAGATGCCAAATGAACTTTACCCTTAGATTGTTTTGAAGGAGAAGAAGAAGATTCAAACATTCTAGAAGGCAAATCAATTTGATTTCTTTTGAGAAGATTTTTCAGCTCATCAATATCCTTCTTATAACAATAGTGTTCTTCATGTCCATCCTTCTTGCAATATGGACAAAAATGTCTCTCCTTCTTAGATGATTCCCCTTTGGAAGAGGATTTTTTCTTTGTTTGATCTGAATGTGGATTATTCTTTGCTTTCTTCTATTTCTTATCTGATTCTGATTCCTTCACTTGATTAACCAACAATGCCTGAGATTTAGTAGTCTTGATGAGACCCATTGAGATAAGCTTTTGTTGCTCATGTATCAACATCTCAGAAAATGATTCAAATGAAGGTGTAGTATATGCAGACCCCATAGTCAATCTATGAGTATGAAAGCTAGAAACAAAAGAAGCATAATCAGGACCAAGTTTGTTCATTGTATTGTAGACCAACTGAATGTCCTTCTTATCAATTCCACATGCTTTACATTGCTCTCTTAGATCATTAACCTTAGTGATGTAGTCTTGGATGTTTTCAAAGTTCTTAGGATCAAGGCTCATCAGGTCATTATCAATTTGACAACCTCTTACTTCATCTATAGTACCATACAATGTTTTCAATTTTTCCCAAGCTTCATGAGAATTGTTACATGATTCAATCAGAAACAACAAATCTTGAGAAACAAGTCTACGAAGACATCCAAGAGCTTTGGTATGTTTGATCATCCATTTTAACTTTTTATCTGCATCTGTAGGTTCAGGTACCTTATTTTCAAAATATAGAGAGTGACCTTCTGTCATTAGAATAATCCATGCATTTTGATGCCATGTTGAATAATTATATGATGTGAGCAAAGAAACCTTAGAATGATCCATGAAAATGAGAGAGCACAAGCAAACAGATCAAAAATATGCACCAAGAGACCTCCCCCCCCAAATCACTCAATCAAGAAACCCCCCAAGAAATATATGATTTGGCACTTTATACTTAGTGCGTTTACAATTTCCACTGCCAAAAATAGCAAGGTGGACTTTGATCTTGGTACATGTAGATTGCCAAAATAGGCCATAGATTCAAGTACAATTTTTGGTATAAAATAAGATCAATCTGATCATACCACTGAGAATTACACAAAAAATTATGCACTTTAAAAAAAAATGGCACCCAAAAATGTTACCGTAGGAGCAAGTTATGGGCTCCCAAAGTTCCCAAAATGAGGACAAAGCAGCAACACCTGTGATAATATACAATTTATGGAAAAAAAAAAAAACCAAAACCAAAAAATAATTGTACCACTATGGAGAGCACAAAAAATTATCCCAAATAAAAAAAAATTGTTCGAAAAAAGGAGCCAAAATGACTGAGTTATGAGCTTCTGAAGTTGAGCTGCAAAAATGAAAACTCCAACTGTGAGGGGGCCAAAAGTTTTCAAATATGTGTGCTGATGTTGCGCTGATGTCAGCAATTCGTCAGCCTAAATTTGACGGTTTATTGCCGTTGCCAGAAAAAAAAGCCACTGCCGAAAAATGAGTCGGAATATGCCCAGTTTCTGAGAATATTCTTTTGATGACAAAATCTTTGAAAAATCCGCCAGGAATCTTTTGTTGGCCGCCAAAGTTTTTTTTTCATGCCGGATTTTTCTTTTCACCGCCCCGAATAGTGAAGTGACTGCCAGAATTTCGTTGCCATTGGCCGGAAGCCGTGTGGGAGGGAGGAGCCCACACGGAGCGCAAAGTAGCCCACTCTTGTGGTGCCAAGTGGCGAGGGCCGGGTGGCTGCAGTACCCTCCTGGTACTGTAGGTCCCTGTTGTACTCTGCAAGTCTAATCCGTAGAGAAATTTTCTGGATTTTTTAAAAAAATTTTTCAATAAAAAATTTCCAAATAAAAAATTTAAAACGAAATTTTTTCAAAATGTTTTTTTTTTTAATAAAAAAAAAGTACCATCGCAATAATGGCGGTCTGGGGCGCTGTACGACTCTCTGGGCAAATTTTTTTGCCTCATCGGATGACTTGCTCCAAAATGGACGAATTGATAGTTGATCTTAGGGTTTTTGGCCCTTCTGGACGTGATGGCTGGGTCGGATTTGATCCAAAATGCTCCAAAAATGTAGCTACCTTCTGGATTTGGCAACCACAATGCAACTTCAAACCCTCATAGATTTGGCCTCGTATGTCCGATTTGGACGAAACAAAAGGCAAAATCAACTTTCTTGAACCTTCTGGACACAATGGTGATCTTAGATTTGCACCAGCAAGCTCTGATATAAACCTACAATAAAGAGCCAAAAATGGAACCTCCCCAAATTTGGTATCTCTCCTCAAAAAAAGACTCTCTAATGGAACCCAACCTGCTCTGATACCATGTTAGAATTGGCTATGAATTCCAAGATACATGGACAAAATGGAAAGCACAAGAAGAGAGAAAATAATGTGACAAGAATAAACTGTATTCAATGTCAAATGATATGATTCAATGTGTGTACATGTAGTAGAGACCCCTTGGTTATATAGCCAAGGTGAGAACATAGGAGTGCATAAGATTATGACAAGTGTCATAATATTATGAAATGAGACAACAATGAAAAGCTATCACTCCACCTAAAGTGGAAAGTGATAATGTGATAACCACCAGAAATAGTGGATCACCCACAAATGGTGGAAACCTAATCACATGATATGTCCATGAAAGGTGGAGGTGAGAAAGTAATATGAAGATAAGTCCACCAAAGGTGGAAATTATCCAACAAATCCTATGTGGTCCCTAAGTAAACTTAACTAAGGTGTAATTATGACCTAGGACAAGGTACAAAACATTTAATTACACCAACAATTATCTATGCTAAAAGGTCGACCCAACAAAAGTGGAATCTGTGGATGTATGATATAAATCAATTAGAAGTTGTCATGCTCGAATAAGTTTTATTTGGGTCCTCTCTTTGTCTTAACTGAATTTGGAGGATGCACATAAAGATTTTGTGGTGGATCTAGCCAACAAGTTACAATATCTTAATACCTTATAAAGCCGACTGCTAGACGAGAAAATCCTTGATCGCGGATATATATATGAGTTTGGTCTTTGTCATTAAAGTGGAAAATTTTTGGTGTGATGTGACAAAAGTATGTATGTGTGCAAGAAGTGTGAAATTGTGCAATGCAGTAGTGCGAATTGATGCGAAGGTCAAAAAAGAGTAGATCAGAACAGAGCGAAGAGCATAATTGGATAGTAGATCCAGAATCAAGTTTATAAGCCTCATTGGAACTGTTTCCTAGCATAGTTAGATGCTATTATATCAGTTCACCTCTTTAGATGGTCTTAATCTGAATTTTGTAGGTAGTAAGCCTTTATCTTTGAGCAGTGAGCTCTAGGTAGTGTGCTTGAATGCAAGTGCATTCCTTTTATGAACATTATACTTCGAGTACTCAAATTGTGGATTAATCTCCACCGTGTTTTTTCCCTTAATAGGGTTTCCACGCAAAAATCTGTGTGTCATGTTGTAATGGACATTTAATTTCAATGCATACATTTTTTCTTAAATGCAATAATGAAATAGCTTCATGTTCTGAATGGATGAAGTATACAAATTGATTGAACATTGATTCAACCCCCCCTCTCAGTGTTCCCTTGAGTCCAACACAACTATGTTGATACTATTTTGACACGGTTTAACATGCATGATAGTAAACCAATTAATATTTCTTTACCAGTTGCCACAAAGTTAAGTTTAGACATGAGTCCTAAATCTGATTTTGATTATGAGGAAATGTTTGAGATTCCTTATATGCTAGTGCAGTTGGTAGTTTGATGTATGCAATAGTCTATACAAGACCAGATATAGCCCAAGTAGTGGGAGTTCTAAGTAGGTTTATATGTCTAACCCTGGTAAAGATCATTAGAATTATGTTAAGAGGGTGTTTAGATATTTACGAGGTCCTTCTAATTAGTGTTTGGTTTATCATGGTGCTAATGATATTGATATTATGAATAGATCATTGGACATACATGGTTTTGTTGATTCATATTGGGCAGGAGACTTGGATAGTTGGAGGTCAATAAGTGGTTATGTGTTTACTTTTTTTAGAGCTGTGGTTAGTTGGATGAGTAAGAGGTAGCCCAAGGTTGCTTTTTCTATCATAGAAGTAGAGTACATGGCTGCTACACATGCCTCCAAAGAGGCAGTTTGGTTACAAAGACTTGGGAAAGGTATTGGTTTTAATTGCAAGCAAATTAAACTTGAATGTGATAGTCAAAGTGCTATTTGCTTAGCCAAAAATCCTATGTATCATGCTCGTACTAAGCATGTTGATGTGCAGTATCACTTTGTGTGAGAAATGATTGAGAGTGGGAAGGTATTGATTGAGAAAGTTAACACTTTGGTCAATGCTGCAAATTATCTTATGAAACCGGTTCCTAGAGAAAATTTCTCATGGTGCAGGAAGGCCATTGGCCTTGAGTCCTGTACTTGATTTATAATAATGATTCCTTGTTTAGAATAATTGAAATGTATAATGTAAAGTGGGAGAATGTTGGGATTAGGATGCCATTTAATTACATTCTAAACATATTTCATGTATCTCCTAAGTCCTTGGAATGTGTTGCACAACACTAGGATTAGGAATTAATTAATTTGGAATAAAATAAACATTTAATTTGACATTTGTAGTTATTCCTAAATAATAGGATCATATGGGGGCACCTTGGGAGAGCTCCTAAAAAATAGGAGCACATGGGCGCCTACATGGCAGGTGGGATCCACCTTGGTTTAGTTAACTAGTTGGTGAATTGAGTACACTTCATAAATGCATCCTAGGTTCCTACAAAATAGGGATTTTGATTTATGCATGTTGAGTTCCTATAAAATAGGGATTGATGTTTACGAGGTTCAGTTTAGTTCAATTCAGTTTAGTTTAGTTCAATTATGTTTCAGTTATCTTCAGTTGCATGTTAGTTAACTTCAGTGACTTGAGTTGCATGGACAGATAACAGGTTGATACATTTAGTTAACAAATGAAGGATCATTCATGCATAATGTTTTGCATGAATCAGTGAAAAATATGTTTTAGTTAACAAATATTAACTTGGTCCCACCTTGGGTGCCCAAGTTGGCATCTTTGAGTTGCAACTATTGCATGGAAAAGATATTTTCAATGATCAGTTAAATGGGACCCAGTTTGGGCACCTACTTTGAGGATGAGCTTGAATGAGATATTTTTGACAACTACAAGGTTAAAACTTTAGTTTTGGGCACCAAATTTGAGGGAGACTCTTGTTTGACTTGTGAATGCATATGAGAACTCAACTTGGCAACCTTAGGCATGGATTTTCTCAAGAGGCTTTATGATTATATATTTGATAAATCTTATGAGTTTGTAAGCAAGAATATTGTTTATTATTGCAAAAATTATATGAGAGAGTTTTGTGAGAAAATATTGCAGGTTGTGAAGAAGATTTGTTGAAGAGAAAAGGAATTATATCAAGGAGAATTGAATCATTGTTATTATAATCTTAATCAAAGGCTAAATAATACAAGCAAGACTAATTCAGGTGGAGTTTTTTCTCGAAAGGGTTTCTCCACGTACATGTTGTGTCCTTTCTATTTTGTATTATATTTCTTCTACAATCTTCTATCTACTTTCTATAACATTATAATTGATCTAATTCAAGATTAATCATACACAAGGGATTTTGAAAAGAATACTAAAATTGAATCTACAGTTACACATGATTTATAAATTTTAAGCTACATTTTTACTATAGTTTTACCTTCATTTTCAACAGGACTATGACATTCCTCTTGGTGGTAATGCTATAGTTTGCATTCCCTAAGGTGAAAATATTTTATTCCTTAACCAATCCTCTCTTGGTGGTGATGTCAAGTGTGATGTCCCCCAAGGTGATACCTTTCATGTATTAAGAAAAACCCCTTTACATTTAAAACTAGTTCATGGACATCGAGCATAATATAACTTGCTTGCCAGTGGTGCCTTTTATTTCACAAGTGTCTAGCATAATGCAACTTGCTAGCCTTATGAAACCTTTAACCATTTTGTGTGGCACATTATCAAAGTTATTAGGGATTATAAATTTTGGTATGGTTGACGTATGGAAGGCTTGTAGACCTGTCATAAATTTTCCATCTACCACCTTTTTGTGGGTACACACTAGATCGGTGTGTATTTCTCACCCTTTTTCCTTGGGGCTCACCTAGTGTATACTAGATTGCAATAGCCCTTGTGAGAATTTTTTTTTGAACAAACATCTTAGGCTTGATCCATACCTTTTGGAAAAATAGTTGAGGCTTGATCCACCCTTTTCCTTTCCTTTTCTTTTTTCATTAATTTTGACATTGTATGATTGTGTATCTTGTGTTGCTACTACATACATGTGTCTCTTTGTTCCTTTGTTTCTTTTCTATGAGATCTTAGATCTTGGGGGCTTGATCATACTCTTTGATCCTTGTCATCTTATCTTTCCAATATTTGTACAATGGACCTCTCTTGACTTATTTGTCTACTATAGTTTGAGTTTGAGCATAAGTTCATACTTTCACTAAATTGGGGGCTAAATGTAGTGTAGGAAATTGTATACCTTTATAATTTCACACTATGTTCACATCCCCTTAATTAATTGGACTTAATTAAGCCTCTAATTGACCAAATTATGCATTCCAAAGCCTTATTATTCCCATTTTTTGAAAGGGAGACTTATATAAAAATAATTACCAACATTAATTAAATTACCTTGGAAACTGAGTGTCCTGGACTTAGGTCCTAGGACCCATTCGCCCAAGGGAGAATAGGTCCCATTTAAGTCCTAGGATCCAATTTTTAATATGTTTTTGGTGGAATTTTAATGATTCAAATTCAAGTTTCAAGTGTCGGCTTTTGGAATCTAATTTTTAGGAAATTAGATAAAATCCTAGATAAATACATAGTTATTTTATCAATTCAAAGCTAACAAATAAGAAGCCACATAATCTAGCATTAAGGAAACTTTCACAAGAGTAAATATTATTGTCAAGAGTATTGAAGAGTAGATTTATTAGTCATCTACAACAACAATCAAGATCACATCATCATGTCAATGTTCATGTGTGTTCATGTCATGTTTTAGAGCTATCATTGTGATGTAGGTTTCAAGCATTCAATCATCAATCAATTAAGCAAATTCATGCAATATCCAAGACTTTGAGTGATGTGTTTGATTTCAGTCCTCTAAGGGCAACCATTAAGGGTTTGGTGAGTTGTAACAAGCTTTGTTCATTCATAAATTCCTTCATTTTGTCATTATTTTATTATCAAGGTTTAATTACCAAATGTGGGGTTTGACTAAGGCAAACCCCCATTCACCCAAACCAATTTTTTTTGTTTCTCTCTTTGTATGTGAAAATTTATAGGTAAAGAAGGACTGAAGTTGATCAAAGGAGCAAATTTTCAAAGTTGCATAAGTTGTCATCATTGTTGTCAAGTTACAGAAACTCACAAATTATATTCTAGATTTTTGACAGTCAAACCTAGAGAATCAAAAGCTTAGATTTGGGATTAGAGGATTGCAAAAAATGATTTTGGAGCCCTAGTAAAGGATCCATTTTCCCATGGGTGAAACATTCCTGCTACATTCCCTGAATCCCACTTTTCATGATAAGTGCACACTATCAAACCCTTCTTAGATTTGCTTGCAAATTGTCGTTTCCATTTTTGTTATCATATAACTTTGCATTTCAAGTGTTAGGTCATATAATTCATTTAGTCAATGCACTTTAAATCATTCCAAAACATTACAAACCAATCATTTTTGTCATAAGAAAGTAGAGATCCAAGGTCCAAAATAGGGTTGAGTCATCTCAAGGTTAAGAGTCAATGCTATCCCTTTGTGATCTTCTCTATTTCTAATAAAATTGGGGAAAGATTTGTTTGAATCCTAGGCTGTTTCATTATTCCACATTGATTGAATTCATTTCCCCTAATCCTAAGTATTTCATTGTAAAATACAAAGCAGTTATCTCAAGCTTAAAATTAACAATCTAGTGGAACATTCAACATTTATATGCATATGGCGATTCTCAAATTTATCATAAAATAAGTTAACAATGAGTATGGAGTTAAATATGATAAATTAATTCCTAATAAAATAATTGTTTATAGCTTGATATATGAAATGTAGGAAAAGAGAGAGGGGGGATTGAACCAAAATGTAATCAAGATGGTTAACCTCTCTTTTCACTAGTTATTTCATTCAATTATGCATAGATGAATATCATAAAACAAACCTAACTGATATAACAATAAAAGGTAGGTTTTAAGATGGTAAAATGTTGTGCACCTATTGCAAAAAGTGATTTTTTGGGCCTCACTGAGGAATAATTTTCCCAATGGTGAATGGGTCTTGGCTAGGGTTATGGAAAAATGCTTTTTGGGTTTTGTTCTTTAATGTTTGCATTCCCAGTTCCTAGTTGGAGACTATCGAAATCCCGAAAACAAATTTTGTAGCTTAGTTTATGTGATCTTGCAAGAAAGGTGACAACTTTTGCAACTTTGACAACTTTGGCAACTTTTGCAACTTTGGCAACTTTTGCAACTTTGGCAACTTTTGCAACTTTGACAACTTTTGCAACTTTGACAACTTTTTCTTTCCAATTGATCTCGAACCTAAAACCTACAATTACACATCAAAGAGTGAAGAAAAATGTTGTTTTGTTAGGGAATAGGGGTTTTCCTTGGTCAAACCAAATTTTATTAATTAAACCTTGGAATGAAAAAATGCATAAAAGGAGAGATGAATGAACAAAGTAATGCCACTACTCACCAATCCTCAATTGAACCTTGGATTGAAAATCTAAAACTTAGCATGAAATGGCCCTTAATGATTATAGATCTTGATCATGAACTTTGATATGAAACAATGCTTGAATTGGATCTTTAATGCTACATCAACAAATTATCTCAACAACATGCATGACTTTGACATGATGATTGATATCTTGATTGCTCCAATAAAATTCTATAAATCTGCCCTTGAATGCCTTAGGAATGCTCTATAATTCTCTTGTAAAAGTACTCTTGATTTCTCATAAAATTATAGGATTGCTTGGATGAAACTATGTGAAATAACCTTATATTTATACATATCTTAAGATTAAATCCCAAAATTCAAATATCACAAGCCGACATCAAATCTAGGATTTCAAATCATCAAAATACCACCAAAAACATATTACAGAGGGGGTTTTATGGATAAGTGAGGACCCATTCACTAGGTCGTGAGTGGGTTAGCACACTTAACTAGGACACACTTCGGGGGATGTTAAATGCTATGTAAAAAGGGGGTCCTAGGACCTAGTGAGGACCCATTCCCTGGGTGGAAAATGGGTCCTAGGTCACTAGCCTAGGACACATACCTTATAAAATTAAGTGTTGTGTAATATTATTTAAGAGTGTTGGGTTTTTTCCCTCAAAATATACAATTAATTAGGCCTGGATTTGAATTAAAGGGGTCAATTAACCTTAAATTAACCTCAATTAATTAATAAAGCCCTAGATTAGTGTGAGAATATCAAGATACACTTTACAACACCCTAAATAAGGCACCATTAAGTCCATTTAGTTGAAAAGGTCCCTAGACTTAATGTGAATATGTAAAACACATTACAACACTAAATCAAGGAAACATTAAGTTCAATTAAATATTAATTATTCATTCCCAAACTAAAGAAAAAGGGATTTTTTTTTGTTACTACATTTTTCCCCCACTTTAGTGAGAGTATGACCCCATGTCAAAATCACACTAAAGTAAACATTCAAGACTCTTATATATGCAGTAATGACAAAGATACACAATCATGCAACATCATGGACCAAGAAGAAAAGGGAGAAGGATCAAGCCTTGACTATATAACGTGATGTGGAACACATTTCAACTATTTTTCCAAAGAACGTTCACAAGAAGAACTCGATGTACACTATACAAACAACAAGTGTGCTCATGCCGAGGTAGTGGAACCTTAGGTGGTCCACTAGGTGAGTATCCCAAAAGGGTGGAAAATGAGAGAATCATATTAGGCTCCCATACCATATCAAATTTATCCTCCTACCAACTTCACTAAGGCACCACAATGCTAGGCAAGGCTCCATAGGAAATCAAGGTGTGTTATGCTAGGTGGCCTTTATCAAGGTTGCATTTGAGCTTAATAAGGTCAACAAGTTGTGTTATGAAAAAAACTTATAAAAATTATACCTATAGGATTTATTTCTAAGGGATTTCGCTTCATTCGTGTAAGGTATTTTTCTTAGGGACTTGTTGTTTGGTGTTTCTACACATCAAAAACTCAGACATAATAAAAGTTATCCTATCTCTCTTGAAAGGTTGTTGTCTATGAACAAAGAGATAACCCTAAGGTCTCACGGGTGTCAGGTCATGACAATGAAGTAGAACAAACTCAATGATAAAATGTGAAAATGATGGTAATCACAAGGGGTCTTACGTACAAATGTTGGAAGCTCTAAACTCATCAGATTTTAAGATATGGTGATGCTCAAATTTCTAGTTCTAACCATATAATAAAGAAACAACAAAAGATGAGGGTTTCAAAAGTCCTAATGTTAACAATACTTCTAATATTAACCATGCAAGTGATGAAATAACTGGAATGGACCAATCCCTTAAACTAATTTCTATTCGACCCAGGCTATACCTACAATCTTGCAAAAAATAGTGCAATCTTCTAAGGTGTTAAAGATTTTCAGGCTATGGGCATTCATTCAATAATATTGAATGAATATCTACAGTTGAACTAAGCACATGAATATGGGGTATAGGTTGACCTTGCACAACATTCCCATAATCAAGAAGCTACCCAAGATATGAACCAGGGATTGCTACAACACTCCAAGCATTGAATCACAAACATTACTAACTAAACCTAAGATGTATTCAAACATTTCCAAGCGGTTTGAAAGATAGAACAAGAAACATGCAAGATTATTCAATGCAAAGGGGGCACTAGTCATAAAAAAATATTTTCACTTTGTATTAAATCATCATATTAGCAACAATTCTGGTCTATTATAGCACTTGCTTGAAATGTGAAAACTAAATTCTAATTTGCTAACATGCTACTCTACTGATAACTCTAATGATCACAAGTCTTCTGACTTAGTCTTCTAATCTCTACTAATTCCAACCTAACCGAACCCTTACAAATGAGGTAGAGTGCCATACTTATAGAAAAACAGGCCCGCGCGAAATAGAGCTAGGGTTACCAAGAAGCTCGACCACACATCAAATCGGCCCCGATAGCCAATAATAACCCGCCATCAAGCATTGAATGCAGCAAGGCCCCTCATTAGATCGAACAAGGACCGCACAAGGTCAAGGGAATGGATCCTCGAGCCACACCCACCAAAAGACTTCACCCGCGCGAACAACCACGTGCACAAAAATACTAGCAGGAACACGAGCCACTAATTGGACCCGAGCTAGGAAAATGAATGGCTCAGATCGAACAACACCAGGTTTAGCCCCTTCAGATCATGTTTTCCAACCATTAATGGCCACCAACCAAATCGGCCTTGCATGTGAGAGTGGGTTTCATGACAACAGCGACAAAGTGTACTTGATTGTACCCGTAAATCATGCCAAATATTCAAAGTACACCCAACAATCCCAGCTCGATCCAACCTGTAATCAAACAGGCCACCATTAATGCCCAATACACCATTAGAATCCAAGCAGGTCCACTAGAGTTCCTAAGGCAAGAAAATCAAGAATAAAACTAGGTGGAGGCGGAACTAGAGACAGGCAGAGGTGGAGCAACGAGCAAAGCAGGAACAAAGAACCAAGACAGGCGGAGGCGGAGGTAGAACGGGAATGAGAAAGGAAGGGAAACAGGCGAGGGCAGAGACAAAACCAACCCCGATGGAAGCGGAGGTGGTACGGGAACCAAAATGGGAACCAAAGGGGAATAGGCAGGGGCGGAACCAGAGAGAAAACCAACCCCGATAGAAGCGGAGGTGGAACGGGAACCAAAACAGGAACCAAAGGGGAACAGGCGAGGGCGGAACCAGAGACAAAACCAAGCCCGAAAGAAGCGGAGGTGGAATGGGAACGGGAAAGGAACCGTGAACTTTGCCAAAGTTCAAAGCCAAATTCCATCCCAATCCCGACCCCAAAAAAATGATAGAAAAGCAAACCGAAGAAAATCTAAGGGCGAAGAACCAACCCAAAGGCCGAAGACAAACAAAACAATGGAAAAATGAGAACGTGGGAGGCAGAGCCAGAACGGGAATGAATATGGAAGCGAGAACTTAGCCGAAGTTCAAAGTTCGGATCCATCCCGGTTTCACCTCCGACAAGCAAAGGAAAAAAAGAAGTGAAGAAAAAACTAAGGGAGGAAAACCAACCCTTAGGATGAAAACAAACAAAACGAAGAAGGAAGCAAAAGAGCGGGAAGGAAGCGGAGCCGGAATGGGAACAAAGATGGAACTGAGAACTTAGCCAAAGTTCAAAGTGCAGTCTCATCCCGGTTCCACCTCCGGTAGAACAAAGGAAACAATGAAAACAAGGGAAAGCTAAGGGAGAAAACCAACTCTTAGGACCCAAACAAAAAAACCAAGGGAGAAAACAAAAGGCAAAAGAAGACCCCCCCAGAGAGGACATCCGCAAGACCTCAAAACCACCAGGAACTCAACAAAAAGGCACCCCCAACCAAGGAAAGCACCAAAGACCAAAACCCCAAGATTTTCAAAGATAAGCACAAAGAGGGGGCAAGCCACAGAAACAGGCCAAAAGGGCAGGCCAAGAGAGGGTCCCCCACTTTCAGTGGGGCGTGTGTGCAAAACTACACAAAAAATGGCGACTCCGCTGGGGAAATGCTCCAGAGCATTTCAATGACAAACTGGCATCATGAACTCATAAACCCTGGTTTCATTCCAAGCATCAGGTTACAAATAGACAAGTTTTCAGAAATCACTAACAAGCCAACCTTTCCTATACCAGGGTCAAAGTGTGTGCATATGCATTCATTTTCCTTTCCTAATTTGCAGCAAGAACCAAATTCAGTCTGACAGGACTACCTAAGGATTCTAACTTCAAAAGCAACCTGGATAGAGCCTCACTGCCGGTCAGGCATCCATAGCCCCGATGAGGTTATCACTGTGACCCTCCCTAACATAGCTCTATTGCTAGCTAGGCGCCCATAGCCCTAGTAGAGATACTAGGATACCCTTGAAAAGGTGAACATTTTTGATTTTTCAATATTTTCTTTTCTTTTGATATTCTCTTTTGAGATTTTCTTTTAAAGCTTTACTTTCACCATGTAGGCAATGAATCCCACACTCAAGGATGAGAACCACAATGACACTAGAGTAGAATTTAAGATTTTCACCCAGTCATACCTCCTAAAGACCATATGCAACCTCAAAATTCTTAAGATTTGTGTGAAGATATAAGACCCAAATGCATTCCAGAATTCAACTTAGTCAAGTGACACTTACTCCCAGCCCATGCAACATCAAATGAAGGAAATCCACCAGTTTGAATGACTCCGAAAAGATGATAAGAGTTTGTAAAAGAAATCCCAGAGAATATCTAGACAAGCAACTGGTTATATAGATGCAACAAGCCAAAAAGAAAGTAGGACAACCCCACAAAGAAATGCAACAGGACATCAGGAAAAAACCAACCCAAGCAGACCAAAGCAAACCAAAATCAGAGCAACAGACAAACAGAGCAAAAATCGAAAGAAACTCAAACCAAAAGCAACAAGAAAAACAATAGAAAGGAAACCTAATCTACTTATGTACAAGGACATAGCTGAGAAGAAATCAAGACTTAAAATAATGATTCAAATACTACTCGTTGACAGGCAGTGGGATATCTCCTCCAGTGAGGGTTTTCAAATGGAAGGCATTATGTCCCAGAATCTCTGTAATCTGATAAGGGCTGAGCCAAAGTTTGTCAAATTTTCCATGCTCCCCCTTTTTGTCATGGGCTTTATCCCAGTAGAGAACCAAGTCAGAGATTCTAAAGGATTTCACCTTGGCTCTCCTATCAAACTATCTTTTCACTATACCCTGATGTTTGGCAAAGTTTTTTAGGGCTTCATCTCTTCTCTCTTCAAGGTGCAACAATTAAGTCAAGCGGGCTTCATGCCTTTCCTCCCCATCATAATATTCATTGATGAATTGTAGGGTAGGGATCTTTAGCTAGATGGGAAAGATAGGTTCCAATCCATACACTAAGTGATAAGGAGAGGTTCCTAAGAATGTTTTCTGTCTAGTGCGATTTGCCCAAAGAGAAAATCTGAGCTAGGTATGCCAATCCTTGGGATTCTTCTCTAGTATTTTCTGGATGACTGTCAATAGGTTTTTATTAGAAGAATCAGCCAAACCATTCGCCTATGGATATTAATTGGACGCAAATTTTATGGAAATTCCATGGTCATAAGCCCAGTTAGAAAACTTTAATGATGTGAATGCAGAACCATTGTCACAGACTACAGCTAATGGACAACCAAAGCGGTTAATGATACCTGATTCCATGAAATTGATTACTACTTCAAAAGTACATTGTTTGCATGCAAGAGCTTTAGTCCACCTAGTAAAATAATCGGTTATGGTAAGAATATACCTGTGGCCTGCAAATGAAGATGGGTTGATTGGAGCAATGAAGTCCATTCCCCATTGTGCAAATGGTTTTACCTCTATGACAAGCCGAAGTGGAAGAGCTACACACCTCTCCCTGCTTGCTACAGTTTGACACACATGGCAAGTCCTCATGTGGTGATGTGTGTCCTTGAACAAGGTAGGTCAATAATAGCCTGCCCTCAAAATCTGATTTGCTGTGGAAGGTGTTGAACCATGGCCTGTGCCATATTTATCATGAAATTCAGTCATCACTCTCCCTGCCTCTTCCTTCCCTAGGCATCTCAAGTAGACACCTTCATGATTTTTCTTGTATAGGACAACTCCCTTCATCATAAAACTACCACTCTTCAAACGTAGAGCTCTCCTTTGCACTGAATTAAGGTGTTTGGGACATTGCTGATTCAACAAGTAGTAGATAATGTCATCATACCAGTCCCCCGGAGAAACATCTTTGAGATTATAATGCTGGGCAACAAGGTTAGGACCCATTTCTGCCATTGTCTTGGTCAGTCCCTGTCCTCTTACCAACTTCATGGGTTGAATTTCAATATCATATTCTTGAAACATAGTCACCCACTTGGCTCTACGTTCACCCAACTCATTTTGCATCAACAACAACTTGATTGTAGGATCAGGGACTATAGAAAATACCTTGTTTCTCAGTATATGGTGCCTAAACTTCTTCACAGTTCAGATCAAGGCATAATCCTTCTTTTTAACACTAGGATACCTCAGTTCAGCATCCTTCAAAGGTGAACTCATGAATGCTATGGGATGTTCATTACCTTGATCAGACTTTTCTGTCAACAAGCCCACACAAGAGTGATCAGAAGCAAACACATAGATGTAGAATGGCTTAGCATAATCAGGACTTACCAGAACAGGGGCCTCAACAATAGCTCTCTTGATTTGTGCAAATAGTTCCTTAGCCTCTGTATTCCATTCAACCTTCGCTTCTTGCTTCAACATGGAATTTAAAGGCTTGATTATTTATGTAAATCCAGTGATAAATTTCCTGACAAAGTTAATCTTGCCAAAGAATGACTTCATTTCTTTCTTGCTTGCAGGGGGTTGAATTTTTAGTATTGCCTCCACTCGTTCGGGATCAATGGAAATACTTTGTTCTGAAATAACGTGTCCTAACAGCTTTCCCTCAGTGACTCCAAAGATGCATTTCTTTGGAATAAGTGAAATACCAAATTCCCTGCACTTCTGGAATACTTTGCATAAATTTGCAACATGGTCACTTCTCTTCTTGGAAAAGACTGTCAAATCATCCATATAGATGATTATGCACTTGCCAATGATGTCCATATAGGAAATATCCATTGCTCTTTGGAATGTGGCTCCAACATTGATTAACCCAAAGGGCATTCTCCGATAAGCAAAGGTTCCCCATTTTGTAGTGAAGGCAGTCTTGTGCCTATCCTCGTATTGAACCATGACCCGATTGTATCCAGAGTACCCATCCAAAAAGGACATCATCTGAGATCGATTGAAAACCTAAAGAACCTCATCTAGTGAAGGGACTGGATAATTATCCTTTTCTGATGCTCTGTTCAGGTTCTTGAAATCAACGCACAATCTGATTTCTCCATTATTCTTCCTAACTGGAACCAGGTTTTCCACCCATGTTGAATGTCTTACTGGGAATATGATTTATGTTGAGGGTAACTTCTGCACTTCCTTTTGAATAATGGGCTCCAACAAAGCATTAATTGGTCTTTGTCTTTTCTTGAATGGCTTAATATTTGACTTGAGGGGGATAGTATGTGTAATGATCAAAGTGTCATATGTCCTCAAGTCATCATAGCTCAAGGCTATCACATCCTAATATGTGTACAAGGAATCAATAATTTGTTTCCTCTCCTCTAGAGTGCACACCACACCAGTTTGGGTCCCCATGTTGTACATTTCACATTGACAGTTGAGGGATTCCCTTTTCATTTTCTACTCTTGATCTCTTATCCTATCCAAATCAAAGATCCTTTCCAATTGCACCATGCCTCTCAGGATGGTGTTAGTTTTCAAATTGAGAGCTCCTTTTAGGTCAATTTTGGCCTCTTGAGGCTCAACCTCATCAATTACTTGAGAAGAAAACACATCACAACTAGTGATAAAATCAAGAATGTTCTTATCATCTTCAAATACCTAAAAATTGGTGACATTTTCAGGCACCGAGGGTACTGGAACAAGTTCCACAATGAACTTCTTTAAGCTCAAAAGTGATAAGGGCTGCAATGTACTTGCTGCTTGTGCCAAAGAATCAACAGTCTAATTCTTACTTCGAGGTATCGACTGAATGTTGAAGGCATCAAATCCTTCAATAAGATCCTAGATTCTATGTCTATAATTGGCCATCCTTCTGTCATGTCATGAGTATTGTTTTCTCACTTGCCTAACCACTAGCTCGGAATCTCCAAACACTTGCAGGATTTTAACTATCTTTCTCAATGCCATTAGTAGCCCATGAACTAGAGCTTCATACTCAACTACATTGTTAGTGCATTGGAATTGGAGTCTGTGAGCAACAAAGTAGGTGTTACCTTTAGGACTGCTCAACTCCAGCCCTGCTCCAACACCTTGCTTAGATTTGGATCCATCAAACCGTAAGGTTCAAAAGTTGTTAGCTCCTACTTTTCTTGGGATACCTTTGTCCTTGTTGCCACCTAGAGGCTCTTCAGGGGGTTTTGGATCCTTCCCCGTTTGACTATTTTGAATGATCTGTATGTTTGACTCAATGGTTGGGGTTGTGCTAACGCGCCTTTGTATCTGTTCTACTACAGTTTTACACAAGCAACATTCTAGTTCGGAATGATGAGCATCATGGAATTGACACCAATTAGGAATAAGAAATTCTTCGAAGTTCATATTTCTACCCAGCTAAATATGATCTTCTACACATTTCTAGATAAACTCTTGGAGGTTATCCAACAAACTGAGTTGTCTATCCGCCTGATCATCAAGTTTTTTCGTTTGTTCAAATTGCACTTTAGAGCTGCTAGCTTCTAATGTGGGTTCACCAGAAGAGCTTTGCAACATCAAGATTTCTTCTGTGTCCGAAGCAAGAGAGGCTAGGACATAGTTCCCCATACTGACTTCTGATACCAGTATCTCATTTGAAGTATTTTGATATTCAGTGATGACATACTTCATTCTTGGTTCCCTCTCAATTCTGATATGATTTGGGACTCCTTTCCAGGGGAGCCGCATGTGGGAGTGATTTGTGGATGTGTATCCATTTAGTGCCTTGGTGAAATCACTACCCAAGATCAGACCATAGGTGTTAGGAATGTCAGCTACCTGAATATTAAGCACTTGTTGCACTCTAGGATCTGAGGCAACTTGCATGGGAATCATATTTAGTTCTCGTACAATGTTCAACTTTGTTTTGTCTAATTGGGTGACTTTATTTTGAGAGGCTACAGGGGTAATACCAAGAGCCCTACAGACAAAAAATGACATAATATTTTTGGATGCCCCTGAATCCAGCAGGCAACTGTGTAGATTTTTACCAAACATACGAATGGAAATCATAAAAGGAGGGGTTTCCATTTTGCCTTGGAATAGACTCAACTGTGAGTTAGCTTGGGCAACCTGAATCTTATCTTTTTCTTTACCCCTATCCCCAGGTTGTGATGGACTAGGACCTTTGGGTGTTTGTGAACTAGGAGGCCTTGCAATTGCCTCATTGGTAGCTATTCCTAGTGTTGCTATACTTGAATTAAAGGACCCAAGGACTACATTTCTGATTTTAGGAACTCTTAATAACTCAAAAGCAGAAAGACTCACCTTTATGTTTCTGAGTTGCTCAATGACATATTCTCCTATTTGTTCCACATTCATGTTAGTGTGGGGCTCCTTGGAATGACCAATCTTCTTATCCTTTGCTGCATCATCAATGCTTCCTTTAGAAACATCTGGTTGTCCTTCCTTTGTGAGGTATTGTGTTGGAACCTGAGGGTAGGATGGATTGTTATTGGCATGTGGATCTAGTGGAGTAGTAAAATTGTGTGGAGGGGCAGATGTAGTGAATGACCCTATAGCCTGTGGATTCCTGTGGGGCTTGCTCCTCAAATCATACTTTCTGACAGGTTGCTGAAACATTTGCACTTCCTCAACACCAATCTCCTCTTCATCCAATGGGCCATTGTCATTCTTAGTTTCTTCATCAAACAACTGAGAAATTTCATCTTCATTGAAAACTTGTTCAACCTCTCCACTCTGGCTACTTGATTCCTCTTCTAGTTCATTCTCCTCATCCCTAGGGAACGAAGCATGATTCAACACTAAAATTGGGGAGTCATAGGGATTTGAGGGCACCAACTCCTGGCCGATGGAGTTGTTTTCAACTTCATATTGAAAAATGGAAGCAACAATTTGAAATTCAGGGCAGTCAAGTTCAGAGTGCTGACTTGTCTTATGAAGCCTACACCATCTAGACAAAGAGGCTTCTGCTAGGTACACCCCACTTGGAGGTTTCTCAGGATTGGAAGGTTGATCTAGTGGAGTGGGAACTCCTCCATTGTTAGGCCCAATGTTCCACAACCTATTCTACCTAGGTGGCTATCTTCTTTCAAATCCTTGTCCACCTTGTTGATTTCTATCAAAGTTTTGACCAAAACCTTGTCCCCTTTCAAAATTCAGATTTCTGTCATAGTGTTTCCCTTTGTTATAATTTGATTGCATGCTCTTCTGATTAGCTTGGAGTTGATTGTTCTGGTTCCTCAAGTAGGTTACCTCCATGTTCAATTTCTTCACTTGCTTAGTTAGCTCATTTAACCTTTCCTTATCAGGATTGTTATAAGGGATTGGATTCACAGTGTTTGGGGAATACCCTGACACTCCTCCAGAACCAGTAGACTAATTCAAAACTTCTGAAATCTACAAATATGTAGGGAAATTAGCTTGTGGCTGTGAATGGAGGGGATGGTTAGCAGTTTGCTAGGGATAACCGAGCATTGGTTGGACTTGGTTTATTGGATAAAGCGGATGAGGGACTAGAGGCAACGGTGGAATAGGATTCATTATAGGCGTGTGATTGGTCAGAGCCTAGTTGAGGGATTGGACTTGGCTTGGGTGAGCAGCTGGTTCCAAAGATGGTAGAGGTCCAAACAAGTGTTGTCTCAGGTCTGTACTGACCTTAACAACCTCCATATATGCAGTGAGAAAGGTAGTTGGTGGATTAGTTCTCCACTTAAGGAAGGTGGAGGTAAGGCTGTAAAGGGCTTTGAAGTAGACCTCTAGGGCAATATCCTCATTTCTAGCATAAGGTGCTTGAATTCTAGTGTATGCTCGGTGGAACCTATTGTTGAATGATCCTATAGGCTCATTAACCTCCCTTTTTACTCTAGTAAATTGCATATATAGCTCATTAGCACTAATGGGAATCTTAAATTTTAGCAGGAATGTAGCCTGAAGCTCAACCCAGTTAGATATGGATGCAACAGGTAAGTGGTTATACCAATAAAAGGTCTCTTCTCCTAGAGAATAGGGGAAGAGTCTACATGCAACATCCTCATGATTAATCCCTTTATCTCTCAGACAGGTCTGAAAGATCCTAATATGCTCTTCTACTATCCTATTTGGGTCATTCGTATGAAATTTAGAGAGAAAATGCTCAGGGTTCTTGGGCATAACATTGTAGTTGTTGAATGTCAGAGGTGATGTGTTATTTGCAAAGAAATCCATTGGTGGAGGTGATAATGGTTGATGAATGACTGGCTTGGGTTGTGGAATGGAACCAGTGTTATAATTGGATGAAGATGGAGTGGGTGGAGGTGAAGATGGTGGAAATGATGGATTGGATGATGGTTCCTCCCTTCTTCTGGTCCTTTTTGACCTAGTTGGAGGTGGCAATTCTTGAAACTCTTCTTCCTCTCCTAGTATAGATCCGGTTCTCCTTCTAAGCCTCTTAGGAGAAATGGCATTTAGAAAATGCTCCAGCTTGCTTGTTCAAGCCCTCCTTCTAGCGCCAATGTTGTTGTTTGGTTTTTCTACAAATCATCAACTCAGACAGAATAAAAGTTATCCTATCTCTCTTGAAAGGTTGATCTCTATTAACAAAGAGATAACCCCAAGGTCTCACGAGCGTCAGGTCATGACAATGAAGTAGAACAAACTCAGTGATAAAATATGAAAATGCTTGTAATAATAAGGGCTCTTATGTACAAATGCTGGAAGCTCTAAACTCGTCAGATTTTAAGATATGGTGATGCTCAAATTTCTAGTTCTAACCATATAATAAAGAAACAACAAAATATGAGGGTTTCAGAAGTCCTAATGTTAACAATACTTCTAAGATTAACCATGCAAGTGATGAAATACCTAGAATGGACCAATCCCTTAAACTAATTTCTGTTCAACCCAGGCTATACCTGCAATCTTGCAGAAAATAGTGAAATCTTCTAAGGTGTTAAATATTTTCAAGCTGTGGGCATTCATTCAATAAGACTGAATGAATATATATAGTTGAACTAAGCACATGAATATGGGGTATAGGTTGACCTTGCACAACATTCCCATAATCAAGAAGTTGTCCAAGATATGAACCAGGGATTGCTACAACACTCCAAGCATTGAATCACAAACATTACTAACAAAAGCTAAGATGTATTCAAAAATTTCCAAGCGGTTTGAAAGATAGAACAAGAAACATGAAAGATTATTCAATCCAAAGGGGGCACCAGTCATAACACAATGTATGCACTTTGTATTAAATCATCATATTAGCAACAATTCTGGTTTGTTACAACACTTGCTTGAAATGTGAAAACTAACTTCTAATCTGCTAACATGCTACTCTACTGCTAACTCTAATGATTACAAGTCTTATGAATTAGTCTTCCAATTTCTACTAATTCCAACCTAACCGAACCCTTACAAATGAGCTAGAGTGCCATACTTATAGAAAAACAAGCCCGCACGAAACAAAGCTAGGGTTACCAGGAAGCTCGGCCACACATCAAATCGGCCCCGACAACTAGCAATAACCCGTCGTCAAGCATTGAATGCAACAAGGACCCTCATTAGATTGAACAAGGACCACACAAGGTCAGGGGAACATATCCTCAAGCCACACCCACCAAAAGACTTCACCCGCGTGAACAACCACGCGCACGAAAATACTAGCAGGAACACGAGCCATCGATCGGACCTGAGCTAGGCAAATGAATGACTCAAATAGAACAACACTAGGTTGAGCCCCTTTAGATCACGTCTGCTAGCCATTAATGGCCACCAACCAAATCGACCTTGCATGCGAGAGTGGGTTTCATGATAGCAGCCAGAAAGTGTACTTGACTATACCCGCAAATCAAGCCAAATCTTCAAAGTACACCCAACAATCCCAGCTCGATCCAACCTGCAATCAAACAGGCCACCATTAATGCCCAATACACCATCAGAATCCAAGTAGGTCCATTAGAGTTCCTAAGGAAAGAAAATGAAGCATAAACCCAAGCGGAGGCAAAACTAGAGATAGGCGGAGGCGAAGCCATGAGAAAAATAGGAATAGAGAGCTAAGACAAGTAGAGGCGAAGGTAGAACGGGAACGGGAAAGGAAGGGAAATAGGTGGGGGAAGAGACAAAACCAACCCCGATGGAAGCGAAGGCGGAATGGGAACCAAAACGAGAACCAAAGGGGAATAGGCAGGGGTGGAACCAAAGACAAAACCAACCCCGATGGAAGTGGAGGCAGAACGGGAACCAAAACGGGAACCAAAGGGGAACAGACGGGGGTGGAACCAGAGAAAAAACCAACCCCAACGAAAGCGGAGGTAGAATGGGAAAGCAACCGTGAACTTTGCCAAAGTTCAAAGCCAAATTCCATCCCGGTCCCGACCCCGACAAAATGATAGAAAAGCAAACCGAAGAAAACCTAAGGGTAGAGAACCAACCCGAAGGCCGAAGACAAACAAAACAAAGAAGAAAGTAGAATGCAGGAGGCGGAGCCGGAATAGGAATGAAGACGGAACCAAGAACTTAGCCAAAGTTAAAAGTTTGGATCCATCCCAGTTTCGCCTCTGACAAGCGAAGGAAAAAGTGAAGCGAAGACAAAACTAAGGGAGGAAAACCAATCCTTAGGCTGAAAACAAACAAAATGAAGAAGGAAGCAAAAGAGCAGGAAGGAAGCGAAGCCGGAAAGGGAATGAAGACGGAACCGAGAACTTAGCCAAAGTTCAAAGTTCAGTCTCATCCCGGTTCCGCCTCTAGCCAAACAAAGGAAACAAGGAAAACAAGGGAAAGCTAAGGGAGAAAACCAACCCTTAGGACCGAAACAAAAACACCAAGGGAGAAAACAAAAGGAAAATGAAGAACACCCCAGAGAGGACATCCACAAGACCTCAAAACCACTAGGAACTCAACACAAAAGCACCCCCAACCAAGGCAAGCACCAAAGACCAAAACCCCAAGATTTTCAAAGATAAGCACAAAGAGGGGGAAAGCCACAAAAATAGGCCAAAAGGGCAGGCCAAGAGAGGGTCCCCCACTTTTAGTGGGGCATGTGTGCAAAACTACACAATAGGATCATCGTACCTAATGTCTCTAAGAGAGGAAAAATCAAGAGTAGAAAATTGCAACTTAGGGGATGCCTCGCGTCGCATCAAGCCGATAAGATAAAATTGTACGCTAAGAAATATCAAACTCGTGGAGGATATCAAACCCAATGACACCACTTAGAAAATGATGCATCACAAGAAAAAGAAAATCACACCATGAAATATGCAAAATGTTGAAAGATATCATAGATGTATGCCCCTACTTTAAAGCGGTTGCGAACACCATTGTTGTGAGAAATCACTTTAAAGTAGCCAATGTTCAATCCTAAGACATGAGAGATTTACTCAAAAAACCCTATGCCAAGTCATAGGTTTTTGAAATAAAGCCACATCACGAAAAAGGAGGGAGGGGAACTTACCCCCAGAGATACATAAGGGATCTATGGACCAGGGTTAGTATATCTTTGCTACAATGTTGTTATAGAGCTTGAAAATTTTATCATTCCCCAAATACTCATAGATCTGTCCAAGAATAACACATAGAGATGAAAAACAAAGAAAAATCCTTTTGGGTCAACATGGAAGAGACTTAAATATCTTGATGCCTTGCATCATCCCCAAAAGGAAAACACAAGACACGAAAAGAAGGATAAAATATTTACGACATAGGTAAGAATATAGATACACATAGAGGAATGCACAAAAATAGAGAGAGATACATCAAATGAGAAAGCATGGGGGATCACATTATGCACATGCAATCACATAAAGAAACATGAAAAAAAAAGAAAAATACTAGTAAGACATATGTGATTCAAACTATAGCAGTTCGTTTGTGTACCAATCTCGATCGGTATATATGGAAGTCAAAAAAATAGCCAAAGGGACAACAACAAGTGCCGAACTAGGGAAAGCACCAAGTTCAACACGCTTATGAACTTAGATTTGTTATTTAAGGTCATAGAAGAGGAAAAAAATGAATTCAACTCAATATGCACTTGTTCATCAATCTTAGTAATTTTAATGTCATCATCTGGATTAATCACAATAGGAGGTCAAATGATAATGTCTCTAGAAGGTTCTTGTTTATGTTGCAATGAAGGTAGAGAGTCATCATGCATTGCTTTAGGAAAGTTTAGATTTAGATTTTCTATATTGTTCTTTTCTTCTTTAGCTTGCAACATACGAGCAATAGCACGACGCCTATGCCTACGCTCTTTAGCATTTTGATTTTATTTCAATATGTTGTAAATTTGCATTTGTGTAGGAGCGGGTTTATCAACCATAGGTTTCTTTTCTTCTCTTAGGGGAGGAACGAAAGGAACCATGGGAGGTTGTTCAACCACTTTCACATTAGCTTTGTAAACTTGTTTGACTTTAGGAGGCACAACAAGATTGTTTTGATTGTCTCATGTTCTCTTATAAGAAATTTTAGGATGGTTTGTCATAGGTTGGTCTTGGATATTTGGAAGGGCTTTTTGTTTAATTATTGGCTCATCAAGGATAGGTGGCTCAATAATGGGTTGCGGAATATTTCTAAGGGATAATTCTGCTATGCATTTTGCCTTAAACTTTTGATATGCTTTATGTTGGTTCCCAAATGTGCTATCCACTTGAATCCTAAAGGGATGCCAGGCCTAATAGTTAGATTCAAGGAGAGATTTGGACAACAAATGAGAGCTTGATATTCTCCCCTACACTTCAAGCTCTGTTAAACCTAGGAGGGTGATCCCAACAATGTACTTTCAGATACTTGTGTGCCACAACTTATCAAACACATAGTGAACATATAATTCTCCTTTATATGCTTAATAGACATAATGCCCTGAAGGTATGGCTGACCTTCATGGAAATGTACACATTAAACATGAGAGCTATGATTCATTAAATTCCACACACCCACAACAAGACTGATAAGTAAAGTTATTATAAATTTTGATTAGTTGCTGAATTAACCAACAAATATAACATGAATAGCACACTTAGATTAGTGCCTCATCCTTGGAACATAGTCAACTTAAACACCCACATAATCTGATAACAATCTTCATACCTGACATTATATGAAGCTTTGAAATGTTGCATTACAATATTTCAGCATTGTGTCTTAACCCTTACTTCTTAATAACATCCTAGCACTCAGTTGAATATAAATTTACAACCATATTCAAGAACCTACATTAATTATTTGAATTAATAAACAAGAATAGAGCCAAACATCCATCTGAAATTGATAGAGACAAATAAGACAATCTTGATTGTATTATTCATAATCTGTAAAACCAATACATAGGAGAGTAAAATAGTATCAAACTTGAAACATTCAACATTATTTTCCCAGTATTGTAATCAAAATTACATATATATTAACATAATCAAACCCTAAGACTTGACTATAAAATACCCTGTATTCTCATTTCAATCTTTTGTGTGACTAATTACAAAGCAACCATCCCCAACAATAGAGTAAAAACCAACACTTAAGGGAAAATGAAAACCCTAAGTGGTGATCTCCCAAAGCCATCTAGCACACTAAACACCATAGATCAATAATTGTCCATCGCTTGAAGAATAGCCTCATCCAACAATTTGTTTTCTTGATTCATCACTCCACTATCTTGTAACAGAAAATATTCCCCACGGGAAGACTTCATCCTTCATCATTATGCTCTGCAACTTTTAAAAATCTATTTGTGAAAGATATAAAAATTCCTCCGTGAAAATCTTTCACTTTCCATCCACCATTTTGCTGTAAAAACACCCTCTTTCTTGTTCATTTATCTTCTTATCATGAAATATTTTATTGCCCAACAACAAAGTTTTATTTTCACTTTGGAAGGATTTTAATTATTTTATTCAAGGGATATGAATAATATTTTACTCGTGCACTTATCATTTAATTTACCTCGTCACCATTAAAATATTTCAATAAGGCATTCTCCACGGGCCCACCACACCTTGCACAAACACTCCCAGCATCACATATCGCAGATATATTGAGGGGAAAATTAATAAAAATCGTGATGGGAGATGTATCAAGGAACTCCATGGCTTGGCTGCACTTGTGCATATTTTATTTTAATTATTTTATAGAAAAATGCCTTCTATTTTACTCGGTGAAGATTTTAATTCTTTTATTATCGGGCAATATAATTTTTTTACCTGTGCATCCCTTTGATTATTACTCATTGTTAAAAATTTCATCAAATAATAATATTTGACATTTCACGGGTCCCATCTTTTCTTTGCACAAATGCCTCCTAGTCACCATCACACATCGTGGATGAGCAGAAGAAAAACAAAAAATAACACCAATGGGAGATACACGACATCACATATGTGAATGCAGTGTAGAGAGGGAGATATCAAATATCAATGGGCAATGGACACATCACTAATTTGTTTCTTCATTCTAGACTCAATGTGACACGCCATGCCTGTCGGAGAACTTTGAAAAATTATTAGAAATTTTATTTTGATACAAAGCTTTAATTAACATTCCCAAATGAAGAATCATCACTAGATTTCATCCCTGATTTGTTTCTTCATTTGCACTTCAAACTCTCGATGGGTGATGAGTTTTAAATTTGCTTATCCTCCAAAACATTTGAAATGCATTTTATGTTTTCCCTAAATGCCCCTTTTCATTCGCACAATATTTAAAATATGAACATTTGAAGCATTATCAAAAAATGTGACTTCTAATTATGCTTGCGACCCATTTGGAGAAAATTCACTATGCACAAATGGTGAACCCTAGAGCCGATATCTTTTGCGTGTGGCCATAATAAATTACTTAGAGAAAACCTATTTTCTTAAACTTCACCCAGCCATAAAAAATCAAGTACCTCCTTTGTAAATTGGCCCTCAAGATGTGTTCGCCACACCAGAAATGCATTAAAATAACACATCATATGACCTTCATTTTTTATGAAAATGGAGCTATAGACGTTTAAAACCAAAAAAAAAAATGGGTCGTCCTTAGAATTGGACAATTTGAAACTTTTAGGAACACTAATTTTGGCCATGTTGCGATCAAAAAATAATTAAATAACCCATCAAAGCTCATCCTGGAGGAACAAAATTGAAAATGCATGTAGACATTTGACCCAAGAATTCATTCCAACAAAAATATTGGAAAAATTCATTACGAGATGAAAGATATTAATATCCAAAGTGGCTCACTCAGACATTTCTGCAATTTCACCTATCAAAAACCAATTCAAGCACACCAAGTCGCCTCCTTGAAAAATTATCAAATCACCTTCTGGGAAGCTACCATTGGAGATAATAGATCATTTAAGTCCATTGAGTATGTGCACAATAGGGATTTCCTTGAATCATCATTCATCACAAGATATTAAGGGTCAAAGACGACCACTTTGAAGCATTCTGAAAATGCAGATGTAAAAAGTGAACAAACTGCATTTGCTTTTGACTTAGTAAAAATATCAAATCAGATCATGAGACTCTGAAACCAAACCAAGGAGCATATGAATGTGGGGAGAATGCAAGGAATCAAATCTTTTGTTATGGCAATCATCCACTTACAAAATATCAACTCGAACAGGAGGCCACTTTGTAGAATTGAAAGTTCATAGACAACAAAATAGTCCCAGAACCCTCCAACTTTTCCTTTCAAAACCCTATAAAAACTCATCATGGGAAGCTGAAAACTAACATGCATGTTCACATATGTCACATGAGTATGTCCACCAAAAGGTTTGGCATGAAAATCAACTGGCTCCGATTTATGACCCTCCAAAGTAGGTCACTTGGGCAGATTTTTTAGGGGCATTTCTGAATGTGCAAATCAACTTTTTTCAACATGGGCACTCAAAATTTGAAAATTTTAAAGGTGCCATCACTTTGAAAAAGTAGTCCTCATGGGGTCTAATAGGTTTAATAGGTTTGGGCCAAAAGAAATCGAATGAAAAGTTCCCTCGAGAAGACACAAGATTAAAGCCACTATGATGCATAGTAAATATTCCATTGCTAAAGGGAAACTTTGTACATTTATGCACAATCAATGGGACTGCATTCATGGAGCGAAGCCATGGGTAGCCTAACTTCACAAGAAATTGGTTCGACGACAAGATGATGGTGAATGGGACATTTAATGTTTTCGATCCAAATTTTAAAGGGAGATTTATCGAGCCAATCACAGGGAAAGAAAAAACCATTATGCATTTTAATCCATGCTTTCTGTTTTTCATATGTATCTTGATAGAGTTCATGCACAAATAAGAATTATTCAGTGATCACATTCTCTACACAGATGAGATCAATTAATGTCCCATTAGTAGGCTTGTCATTGATTCTTCCAACTATGTAAAGAGGACCATCAGGTGCATGTTTAAGTATGCCTTTTTGTAAGAAAACAATATCAAGAGGAATTTTGGTTGAGCCTTTACAAGGTTTAGCTTCAATAAATACTATTATTTCAGCTGGTTCATCTACATTTTCATCTTTTATGTTTTCCTCATCTGTGTCAACATTCATCATATAATTCTTTGTTTCACTAGCCTTGACAAATGAAATAGTATGTTTCAGCATGGAATTTGTAAAGATTTGTAGGTTTTGGTTAAGAGGAGCTAAAAATTTATTGCCTTGATCATTCCCACCTCCGATTAGAAGTTGACTAGAATCAATGAGGTCTTGCACTAGATGTTTAAGATGCTTACAATATTTTGTATCATGTCCATTTTGTTGGTGCTAATAACAATAAGAATTTGGTCTATACCCTACAGGTAATGGTTTATTAGGGTCATTAGCTCTGACATGAGGTAGAGAAATCATATTATTTTCTACGAGCTACAACATGATATTATGAAGGGTATTGGGTAAATGAGTAAATTTTCTATTCCTATCCGCAAAGGCATATTAATTTGTTGACTTTATGGCAGCCACTTGGTTATCAACTTGTTGATTTGGTGGTGATTTAATTTGTAAAAATCCCCTATTCTATTTCTTGAAAGGTTGGTAACTATTTTGAGTTGTGGATTTAGACTTTTCATGATGACTAGGAAGATTTTTCATATCACAACCATATGCCGAATTTTGATAATCACGAAGGGCTGTACATAATTGTGTAAAGGATTGGAATCTCAACATCTCAAGTTTGGTTTGGATTTTTTTTGTAAGTTGGAAATAAACATTCGTTGAAGGTCGACACCAGGAATCTTAATGTTTATTTGTGAATAAAGTGTTTGTTAAATCTTTCTATGAAATCAATCACTTTCTCATCATCCTTTTGTTTACATGTCATTAAATCAGCTAGAGTCATCTTGGGTCCCATGTGAATGTGGAACTGGTTGTAAAAGGCATCAACAAACTCATTGAATGAACCAATTGAATTTGTTTGGTAAGGAAGGAAACCACTTTAAAGCAATATCTTTTAAGGATCTAGGGAATAGTTTAGCCAAGAGCTTGTCTTCAAAGATGAAATAACTATATAGGGCTATATAATTGGAAACATGGCTAACAAGATCTCCTTTCCCACCATATTTCTCAAATCTAGGAACCTCTATACCTTGTGGCATTGGTGTTCTCAATATCTCCAGTGATAATGGGTTGGTTGTTATGTATTGTGGAGGTTGACCATTGTTTTGTTGCATTAGGGTTACAACTTATTGAATGGATGACATGGTTTTCATAAGTGTGTTAAGGATGACATCATTGGTATTATTGTAAGGTGGAGGGGAATAAAGTGGAGTGGTGTATGTATGCGAAGGGCAAGTAAATTGTAAGTTTGTGAAGGAGGATGGTTGAGGAGATCTAGTATGTGAATGCACAAAGCTAGAAGGATTTCCTATGGAAATACCTAATGAAGTGTTGACATTGCTAGTAGATTGAATGGTTATGGTAACTTGTGATAGGCCAAAACTGGGGTAAAGTATAAAGAAGGATTTCAGCTCAGTCTAAGAGTGTCAACCCGAGGATCGTAGCTTGCGAGAAGTGTTGTGGCAATATAACTAAAGGGAGGAAAGCAACGAATCAAGTGGGAATGGATGCAACTAAAACACACGTAAATTTCCTATTGAAAATCTGGTTCAACTTTATTATTCTGTCTTTTTGTCAGAAGCGTGACTGATCTGAGGGATACTTTCACTGAAAATTGAAGTGTCTCCAATACTCTATATTTTAGCACCATTAGAAAGAGATCGATGTCTTGATTCCAATGCAACTTGAATGGATTCAAATAGAGCTACGAAGCCCAAGTTATTGCCGGTCAAAGTTCAGTCAACAACTGGTCAACTCAGGGCCCAAGGCAAGAAAAAAGGTCAAAATTTGATGCCACCAAAAGTGGTCAAAATTTATGTCAATGCGAAGAGCTCAACAAGAGCTTTTCGACAGTGTTTGTTTTACGCAAATCGGAGCTTGTATGTGCGAGATATGGAAGGTCAAAGCTTAGTTGACTTGAAGGTACAATGATGACGTCAACATGACGTCATCATGCTGACATGGATGAATCATGAGGTGACATATGGTGGCTTCCCGAAGTTACATGTGGCGGCAATTTGTTGGACATGGCTTTATTTAAAAAAAAATAAAAAAAATATAAAAGCCTACCACTCCTCCCATTTAAAAGCCTTAATTTAAGGCCTACGTGAGAAAAATTAGGTGGGGTCTTAATTTAAAACAAAACAAATTTACCCCTATTTAAATGGGATAAAACCCCTTTAATATTTAAAAATACATGTGGTTGAGAGATCCCCTTTTTATGGGGAACTTAAACATTATTTTTAAAGAAAAAAAACAAATTGCCAACCAATTCACCCCCTATAATTAAGGATAAAATCCTTAACAAAATCAAGCCCATTTATATTCAAAGGTGAATTATTAAGATCTCCTAATAAATCTGAACGGATTATGGAATAAAATTAAAAGAGGCCATCCGTGAAGATTTTATGTAAAATTGGATGGGTTATTTTAAGGGGAGGATATCCCTATGTAAATAAGGGGGGATTTTTAATAATATTTTCTATGTAAAGGGGATTTGAAAATCAATTGGTTATGAGCCAATTTGAGTAGTTTTTTTTGTATAAAAAGGGTAGAATGGGGGGTGTGAGATTAAGCAATTTTTGGTGAAGATATTTTTTGGCTAAGTGCTGGAAGTGAATTTTTGAGAGAGTTGTGAGAATATTTCCAAGTGATAGTGAATTTGATCCTTATGCATTTGAAGCTTAGTTAAGCTTGTTGCATTTGTTGAAGGATTTATTTCTAATTCATTATCGTCCAAGGAGATAGAAATCTTGTAACAGGTGGAAGACCTTTTGTAATCCTTTTCTGGAGATTAATCGGATTAGTCTCACTCCATTGGAGCGGACCTCGAGACGTAGTCACGATTGTGGCGAACTCCATTATCAGATTGTTTGCATTTTCTCTCTCCTTCTCTCTCACATTCTATTTTCTTCACTTTATTATTTCCGCTTAATTAACCATGTTAATGTGTTAATTTCGTTTATGTAATTTGGATTTTAAAGATTGTAAACATTAAGCATTCAATTATGCAATTAGTCTAGATCCTAATCAGATCAAATTGGTATCAGAGCTTTTGGTGACTATTATTGCAGTTGGTTTTTTTGAATGCTAATGAGATCCAGGATTCAGAAGGGTGAAGGCAAGCTTGAGGAATTTAATCCTGAGATTGGGAAGCGAAGAACTTTTCCGAAGATGTCTGTGTCTGGAATGGAGGTACTTGAAGAACTCAGTGAGCAAGAGTTTCGAAAAGCCTTCTCGCAGATGAGAGCTACGTTGGAGATGCTACTCAAAGAAAGGGAAGAACGCATGAAACGTGAAGAAGATCATGGAGACAGTAAAAGCAAGAAGAAGCAACCAAGAGGTGGTGATGAACCCCCAAAATCTCCTTCGTCTACTCCTCCTTCTTCTCCTCATTCTCCTTCTTCTTCTACACATTCTCTTTCTGTTAATCCTTTTAAGGGTGTAAATAAGCCTCAGATTAAATTGAATGTTAAATTTGAACTACCTAAGTATTCTGGTGAATTAGATGCTGAAAAACTAGATGATTGGATTCAGCAAGTTGAAGTCTATTGTAGAGTCCAAAACCTATTAGATGATGTTGATAGGATCCAATTAGCTACTCTTCGGTTAGGAGGTACAACTTTAACCTGGTGGGAGAGTAAAACTAAGGCATAAATTTCACAGCATGGTAGAGTCAGTTTAACTTGGGCAGAGTTTGTTAATGCTCTTAAGAAGCAGTTTTATCCCCTAGGACATATGCAACAGTTAATGATGGATTGGAAAATGTTTAGGCAAGGGAAAGGTCAAACTATCCAAGAGTACACCCATGAATTCAGAAAGAAGGCTATTCCATTAAATGTACCTTTGTACACCCAGGATACTTTGTTAAAGTACATAGGAGGTCTTCACTCATATCTCAAACATTTTATTTTGGTTTTGAACCCTTGTAATTGGGATGAAGTGTCTATTCAAGCTACACACTTAGAGTCAAGGGGAAAGGGTTCTTTCATTGATAATGATAACTCTGTAAAGAAGTCTTCTAAGGTTGCAGAGACAGGGAAAGGAAAGAAGACAGCTACAGTCAAGAAGGATGACAAGCTTTCTTGCTCTCATTGTGATAGGAAGGGTCATGATGAAGATCATTGTTGGAAGTTGCATCCCGAATTGAAGCCTAAGTGGGCTCAAAGACAAAATCAGAAACAGAAGGGTACAAAGAAAGCCACAAACGTTGTTATGGATCTTGGTTCCAATTCTGATGATGAAACTAAGATAACAGCTATGGGTTTGAAAGGTAAAGCTCCTCTTTCCAGTGTTTCCTTTGATAGTTGTGCTTCTACTTCTAAATTTAATGATGTCTCTGAAGATAAGAAAAGGAATGAGCTATTTCATTTAAGGGTTGTTGCCAAGAACATTAAAATTGATGCACTCATAGATAGTGGTTCTCAAGTTAACTTAATTTTTGAAGATGTTGTAAGGAATTTGGGATTGAAAACTACACTACATAAGAAACCTTATCCACTAGGCTGGATTTGCGAGAATGATAAATTGCAAGTAACAAGACAATGCACTTTAAAATTCACAATCACTAGTAAGTTTGTGGATGAGGTACAATTTGATGTGGTTCCACTAGATGTCTATGGGATAGTTCTGGGTAGCCCTTATCTCTATGATCGAAAAACCATTTTCTATAGGGAAAAGAATCATTATCATTTGTTTAAAGATGACATTCAGTATATTGTACATTCTCACAGGATTAAGACTGATCGTTCTTTTACAAACACAGGGCAATTAAAGAGGGTGATTAATGCAAGTAAAGAGTTAACTCTTATGTCTGTCAATACAGGTGGTTCTAGACATGAACTTGGAGTAGCTAACCAGGGTCAGATGTTGCAAGATACACCAACAGTACAACATGAGGGAATGGTGATTGAAAGCATTGATGGTCCCTTGGGTAAAAATGTTTCTGTTGTGGGAGATCGATATGTTGTTGATTTATTCTCTTTCATTTCTGCATTGTTGTTCAACTTGATGCTAGTCAATGTTTGTTGGTTAGTGGCTACAACAATTGATGTAGATGCTTATGGAAGTGATAAAGTGATGTTTATGTTCAACAATGTTGTTGCAGTCTTTGTTGTGATTGTGAGCCAGGTATACAAATGTACAGATGATACGGGACAAGTGGGGAGGCCAAGTCCTCACTTGATGTTTGAATAAATGCCACTTTTGGAGGTCCAAAAGTTCTTCAGTGGGGAGGCCTAATCCGGGGGATATTTTCACCAAAAATTGAAGTGTCTCCAATACTCCAGATTTTAGCACCATTAGAAAGAGCTCAATGTCCTGATTCCAACGCAACTTGAATGGATTCAAACAGAGCTACGAAGCCCAAGTTATTGCCGGTCAAAGTTTAGTCAACAATTGGTCAACTCAGGGCCCAAGGCAAGAAAAAAGGTCAAAATTTGATGTCATCAAAAGTGGTTAAAATTTATGTCAACGCGAAGAGCTCGGCAAGAGCTTTCCGACAGTGTTTGTTTTATGCAAATCGGAGCTCGTATGTGCGAGATATGGAAGGTCAAAGCTCAGTTGACTTGAAGGTACAATGATGATGTCAGCATGACGTCATCATGCTGACATGGATGAATCATGAGGTGACACATGGTGGCTTCCCGAAGTTACATGTGGTGGCAATTTGTTGGACATGGCTTTATTTAAAAAATAAATAAATAAATATAAAAGCCTACCACTCCTCCCATTTAAAAGCCTTAATTTAAGGCCTACGTGAGAAAAATTAGGTGGGGTCTTAATTTAAAGCAAAACAAATTTACCCCTATTTAAATGGGATAAAACCCCTTTAATATTTAAAAATACATGTGGTTGAGAGATCCCCTTTTTAAGGGGAACTTAAACATTATTTTTAAAGAAAAAAAACAAATTGCCAACCAATTCACCCCCTATAATTAAGGATAAAATCCTTAACAAAATCAAGCCCATTTATATTCAAAGGTGAATTATTAAGATCTCCTAATAAATCTGAACGGATTATGGAATAAAATTAAAAGAGGCCATCCGTGAAGATTTTATGTAAAATTGGATGGGTTATTTTAAGGGGAGGATATCCCTATGTAAATAAGGGGGGATTTTTAATAATATTTTCTATGTAAAGGGGATTTGAAAATCAATTGGTTATGAGCCAATTTGAGTAGTTTTTTTGTATAAAAAGGGTAGAATGGGGGGTGTGAGATTAAGCAATTTTTGGTGAAGATATTTTTTGGCTAAGTGCTGGAAGTGAATTTTTGAGAGAGTTGTGAGAATATTTCCAAGTGATAGTGAATTTGATCCTTATGCATTTGAAGCTTAGTTAAGCTTGTTGCATTTGTTGAAGGATTTATTTCTAATTCATTATCGTCCAAGGAGATAGAAATCTTGTAACAGGTGGAAGACCTTTTGTAATCCTTTTCTGGAGATTAATCGGATCGGTCTCACTCCATTGGAGCGGACCTGGAGACGTAGTCACGATTGTGGCGAACTCCGTTATTAGATTGTTTGCATTTTCTCTCTCCTTCTCTCTCACATTCTATTTTCTTCACTTTATTATTTCCGCTTAATTAACCATGTTAATGTGTTAATTTCGTTTATGTAATTTGGATTTTAAAGATTGTAAACATTAAGCATTCAATTATGCAATTAGTGTAGATCCTAATCAGATCAGTGACATAAACTGCTAATAATTTGTAATGGGAGCAGCAGTGACATGAATTATTATAGACCACAAAAACCTCCTTTATAAATCAGAATATAACTCACACTTTATGCTTCAGATAAACACACCAACATCAACAAAATATCAGAATATGAAATGATTATCAACAAGATCAGTTTTAAACCAGCTTGTAAATAAAACACAAGAAATTAAACCACATAGAAATAAAACATTGTAGAAAATTAAATTACACAAAATATAAATTCTAACTATTTCAAATATGTAGAAACCTCACCGAGCATTCCAAGAGTGGTCCCTTCCTCTGGTTCACACGGTGAGTGGAAATAAAATGCCTTTTTACGTTGGATGGATCAACAGAATAATATTTTATTTCACAACTTGATAATACAAAAAGTCACCTGTAAGTCTCCATTCAATAATCTGCTAAAATCAATATATCAGCTCCCTTACAATGTGCCTATTTATATACATGTTTGAAACAATGAAATATAGTAAATATTAAGTTTGTTTTGGCCTATAGCCAACAAGGTAAAAGAAACAAATAATATAGTTCACTAGCCTACAGATTAAAACCGTGTTTCTATATCAGATGATGAGAATAGAACGTGCTTTTGTTTTACTCCTCCACACAGCTGGCAAGCACAACTATTATAATGGATGGAAAATAGCAATGATGTGAAGGTTTGCAGATTCTTCTCTGGCTATTTAGCAACAAATATCTAGCACAAATTTCCTCCTTTATTCCATAAGAATAACACATGTGGAGCCTTGACCGATTGCATCTGCTCCATCTTTTGTGGACCACAAATCATCTTGTTATAATAAATAGTGAAGGTTTTTAGTTTCCTCTTCATAGCTAGCAATTGCATCTCTATTTGGAAATAAACATGATTTCCTGTGCTTATTCGAATTTAGCAGTAAAGGGGTAACCAACGCTACCTTGGAGACTGAAATCACCTTTGAAAATATAATAGGAATAAATTTTTGGTCACAAAGTAATACACAGAAGTTCCTGACTAGAAAATGATAGGAAGACATTCTGCATAAAAAGTGATAGGAAGTTCTTCTAATCAGCATGCTGCAAGTTGTATTTATCAAGTCTGAAAAACCACAATGCTTATTAGTAAATACAACCAATCATTAATTTCCATATTTTATCCAAAACTCTATTAAATATCACTTATATATATTTAATCATATGCAACATAAAATGGCGAAATAGTACGATATGGAATGAAAATGGAATGTGGAAGTGGATATGAAGGTATATGAAAATAAGCTAAAATATGTCATAAAATGGGACACAATTGGCTCTCATCAACTTGAGTACTAGTGTATGTAGGAATGGAAATGGTTATTGTAGAAGGAGGAATTGAAGTTGCACCTTGGCTTTGGGTATACCCCAAAGCTTGAGTACAATGAGTCATGGTAGGGATGGAAATGTTAACATTAGGCACCTTAGTTGTAGGAAGTGATGTCATGGGAAATGAGGTATGCATGCTATGATCCATAGGGGTTGATTATCAACACAATTAGAAAGAGAGTTGGAAAACCCAAGATCCACGGTGAACGTTGTATCATGGGATGACATGAGTCTCAAACTATGTCTCACAATAATATTGCTAATAGGACACCAAGTTTTAAAGCTCATACAAGTTTCACAAACTTAGTGTGCAAACCCAAAATGGAAAGAGACTAAAAATACAATGCAATGACCTAGAATGTAATGTGCAAATGCAATTTTTATATTCTAAACAAGGTAATTTACTGATTACACTATGCAACAATCTGAAAATGAAATGTTGTAAATACAAATTTGAATTTAGACAAAGCACTAAATGATCCAAATTAAGCTAGATATAATGAAATAAATGAAACAAAAAGTCAACAAGTTGTAATAGAGATATGATAACAACAAACAAAAGCATAGAATTGAAGATTTTAAATTCCAAAAATGCAGATTAAGGCCTGATCAGGTACTTATTTGCCCCATGGTGAATGGGTCCTAGATTAGGTTTTTGAAACAAATTTCTACTAATTTTTAGGTCTTTTTTAGTGGTTTTCAGATTTAGTTTGCCACAATAAGTTTTACGTTCATATTTTTGTAAATGCAATGTGAAATTTGAGTGCAAATTATGACAAAATGATGACCTAAAACACCTAGTTTGATATGAATTTTTTTTTGAATTTTCAAATGCAAGTTTATGTGATGCAAGTTGATACACAAAATGATTGATTTTTTTGTATTTTTCAGATTTAAAGAATGCCAACAATGCAATCCTAAAACCCTAGATGAGATGAGAATTTGAATGCAAACTAAACACTTTAAATGTGATCTAATTCAACACAAATGAATGTGAATGAATGAAAGATCTAATCTAAGATGAAAAGAGACTCCAAAATCAGAAAAATACAATGCTAAAGAAGGTGGGTTCGCCAAAATGAAATGAAGGAAAAGAGAGAGGGGGGATTGAACCAAAATATAATCAAGATGGTTAACTTCTCTTTTCACTAGATATTTCATTCAATTATGCATAGATGAATATCAGAAAATAAACCTAACTGATATAACATTAAAAAGGTAGGTTTTAAGATGGTAGAATGTTGTTTAACTATTTGCAAAAAGTGCTTGTTGGGCCTCAATGAGGACTCATTCACCAAGTGGTGAATGGGCCCTGGTCAAGGTTCTAGAAAAATTCTTTTTGGGTTTTGTTCTTTAATGTCTGCACTTCCAGATCCTGGTTGGAGATTGTTAGAATCCTAACAAAAAATTTGTAGCTTACTTTTCGTGATCTTGCAAGAAAGGTGACAACTTTTGCAACTTTGTGACTTTGACAACTTTTATGCTTGAACTTTGACAACTTTTGATTTACAATTGATCTTCAACCTAAAACCTGCAATTACACATCAAAGAGGGAAGAAAAATGTTGTTTTGTTAGGGAATATGGGTTTTCCTTCGTCAAACCTCATTTTGGTAATTAAACCTTTGAATGAAATAATGCATAAAAGGAGAGATGGATGAAAAAAGCAATGTCACTACTCACCAATCCTCAATTGAACCTTGGATTGCAAATCTGAAACTTAGCATGTAATGGCATCAATGAGTGTAGATCTTGGTCATGAACTTCGATATGAAACAATGCTTGAATCGGATATTCAATTCTACATCAACACATTAGCTCAAGAACATGCATGAATTTGACATGATGATTGATATCTTTATTTCTGCAATAAACATCAATAAATCTACCCTTGAATTCCTTAGGAATGCTCTTGAATGCTCTATAATGCTCTTGTAAAAGTACTCTTGATTTCTCATGAAAAATGATAGGATTGCTTAGATGAAACTATGTGAATTAACCTTATATTTATACATTTCTTAAGATTAAATCCTAAAATTCAAATATCACAAGCTGACATAAGATCTAGGATTTCAAATCATTAAAATACCACCAAAAATATATTCTAAGGGGGGGTCCTAGGGTTAAGTGAGGACCTAGCACACTTAACTAGGACACATTTTAGGGGATGTTAAATGCTATGTAAAAAGGGGGTCCTAGGACCTAGTGAGGACCCATTCACCAGGTGACGAATAGGTCCTAGGTCACTAGCCTAGGACACATACCTTGTAAAATTAAGTGTTGTATAATATTATTTAAGAGTGTCAGGTTTTATCCCTCAAAATCTGCAATTAATTAGGCTTGGATTTGAATTAAAAGGGCTAATTAACCTTAAATTAATCTCAATTAATCGATAAATCCCTAGACTTAATATGAATGTGTAAAAAACATTACAACACTAAATCAAGGCAACATTAAGTTCATTTTAATATTAATTATTCATTCCCAAACTAAGGAAAAAGGGATAATTTTTCTGTTACTACAATATATTATTTTGAGAATATTACCTTTCAAAATATTTCTTTTGAAACTAATAAATAAATAGATGATATGGCTATTATTCATTCACTTCTTGAGATGCAATATGATACTTGATATTATGAATTTTTGGTCAAGCTTTTAAATGATCCCAACATACGATCTACAAGAAAAAATGGTATTTAAGATTATTGGTCCCACTTCCTATTGGTATCATGAAATTTTAATCTACCTACATAACAACTTCTTTCCTACTACCCTCTAATGAAATTAATATAAAAAATTATCCAACATACATCCCTCTTCACATTCCTTAGTGGAATGCTCTATTGTAGAGGTTATGAGATTATTGTGTTGAGGTACTTAAATCTGGAAGAATCTAAATAGAAACCAAGGAAGTCCATTACAGATGTAGAGGAGGGGGACTGATCACTAAATGACTCCAGGTCATGGAGCACCGAGAGTTGAAGGCTTCCCTAATCTACCTAAACTACGTAGGTGTTTTATGCTAGGGATAGAGAATGAAGAGAACTCTTAGTACGTCTGTCACTCTACTAAACTGAGAGCTATATTTGGACTAAGCGAGTAGGTTTTAAGAACCTAGAATGTACCTCAAACAAATCTCTGCTAGAGGACAACAGTGTAGAACAAGGATGGAAGCATGCCATGCTGACATCTCACAAGTGCGATGGCATCTGTACAAATAGAAAGTGAAGAAGGACAATCACATATATCAAAAACCTACTAACAACTTAGGAATTAAGATTTACTGGTGATGACTAAAATGATAAATGACAAAATAAACAAAATAACGAGAAAGATGATATAGAAGTGACAAGGGTAAAGGTGGTGAAGATTTAACTCACGAAAAGTCCAGTTCACCAACAAGCTCCACATGAACAAGTACCTACACATAATAGAAAAATATTGGGGCTATTTTGAGGCTTGCTGCACTCAAACCCCCGTTTTGGTATTTCCACCTCCATGGATAGCCAAATAAATAAAGGAGTAGAAATGCGATAAAGAAAAAATTATAGAAAGGAAATGAAACCAAAACACTACAAGAGGCACTATGCTACTCAAATCCAACAAAAATGTAATAGAAAGTAAACAATATCACCCTCGACCAAAGGTAGTCAAGGCCAATGAGAGAGGAATTCAAGTCTACAACCATGAAAAAGTTGACATGATCACAACGATGTCGAGGGGAGTCTCACAAGACACCGAGTTGCAACTTCTGTGGTAGATGTGAATAATGTTGGGATGTTGGAATGATGAAGCCAATAGTGCAACAAGTAGCTCAAGAGTGTGAGAGGATGTGATAATTTCCTTCAAGAATGTTCAAGTGTGTAGAGAGATGAATCAGAATGAAGAATAACCATTTGAAGGTGAGTTTGAGAAGGAAAGATTTGCTCAAAGGTCGTTAGGAAGGTGTAGGGGTGTTACATTTCATCACCAATGTAGAACATAATTCCTCTTCAGATTCTAGAGGCAAGAATCTTGTCAGGATGACAATGCGCATCACAGACGTCCATGCGCCACGTGCATGTCCTTGATAGAAATTCCCTCATCAAAACTGAAAACAAGTGCCAAGTGGATGGAGCACATACTAGTGGCATGGTCCTTGCTAATAAAATTATGAGAAAAGGTTATTATTGAATTAACATGGAGAAATATGCTTGTTAGTATGTCAAAATTTGTCTAGCTTCTTAGAAGAATGCATATCTCATCCACACACCTCAAGCATTTTACCCAATCATAAATTCATGGTGTTTTTATACTTGGGCACTCAATATCATTAGGAATTCCCCTTCCTCTAATAGGAATAAACATATCATCACAACCACTTAATACTTTACCAAGTGGGTAGAATCCACTCCCCTCACCTATGTATCTAGATTTTATTCAAGTTCATCCTTAATCATCTCATTTATCGTTATGGTGTCTCATTTATCATTATCATTGACAATGGTAAGTCATTGAAGAATAATTTAATAAAATCCCTTTGTGACCAATCCCATATCAAACATAAGTGGCCCATGCTCTATTGTCCTCAAGGTAATGGCCAAGTCAAAGATTCAAATAAAACTCATTAAAAATAATTAATAATGTTAGTCAGGATTGACATCTTCAACTCCATCCTACTTTATGGACTTACTATACCAATATTTACACCCCTATAACAACCACCTTATTCTCTGATTTTTTAGGCTAAATCCATCTTACCCATTTATATTGATCTACCCTCCTAAAGCATATCCTTGCATGGATTGACTGATTATGAGGAATATATAATTGTGCAACTTCATGAGTTGGAGTTGCACAATGAAAAATATTTCAATGCATTTTATTATTTTGGGGCATATCAAAATAGGCTACAAATAAATTACAACAAGAATACCAATTCTAGAGAATTTGAAATTGGTGACCTTGTTCTTATAAAAAAACATCAATTAGGATTGCAAAATTAAAGGTAAGTTTAAACCTAATTAGTTAGGCCCATACATTATCATCACCAAATTTGGGTGAAGAGAATGTACAAGTTGGCCATACAAGATGAATAGGAGCTTCATGAACCTACGAACATATTTCATCTCAAAAAAATTCTAAACCTAATAGGTTTGATGTTTCTATATATATATAAAAAAGTAAAAATATAAATAATTAAAAAAAGTAAAGAGGAAAAAAACATCCATAGATGAGAAACATTTCTCTGTTGCCTTGGGAGAGCATCATGATGAAAAATATTTTTTGACATAATGTATAATCTATTGTTTACAAGTAACCTACTAAGGAAGGCCACATTCTATCCAATCCCCATTACCCTCAACCATCCTTGTTATTGTCCACTACACCCATTGCTCCTTTTAACTTTTGATATTGATTGAAACACAACAAAAAATTTAAGGCATGTTTTGGATAAGTCTTGGTATATCCACTTTATAGTTCTCTTCAACATGACAAAATAGAAAAATCTCCCTAAAAAAAAAAAAAACATATTAAAAACTAAAAAATCTAAAAAAATCAACAATTTTTTTTGTAAAATCTAATCATAATCACAAAATAGAAAATGTAAACATAATCCTTGGTTTATTTAAAGTCCCTAGATTTTCAACACATCATTCTAGTTTTATGAGGATATATCATTCCCAATCCAAGCTACTCACATGCATTGTTGCTTTGATAAAAACAAAACTGTTAATACCAACACCTCTTGGATTTTTTTCTCTTTCAATTTATGTGTGTTTTGCAATTTTTTTCTTGCTTTTATTTTCTTGTATTTTTATGTCACTCCATTGGAAATTTTACGACAACTATGCTATCATGGTCTTCCATATCATGCTACATCCTATCACTTGCCCATTTAGACAATTTTCTTGTACAGTGCATAGTAGCTATGTTAACATATTCTTCCATATCATGACACATATTTTCATGTGATATAATAAATTAAGCTACCTAAATGTTTGACATTTAATGTGTGATTCACAAATTTCATCATCACATCGTCCACACTCATCTTCATTTATTCTTAATAAACTATTAATAATTAACATTCGTTCTATCCCATCCTTTGATTCTAACCCATTAATTTTGTTCCATGGTATTTAATTTTATTTCAAGTCTTCTTCCATCTCTTTTGTCCTTGTAAGTACTCTTGAGGGGACATTTCTCTAATTAGCATGTGAATTGGGGCATTCTTTGACATTGAAAAGCCACTACTTCTTTTAGATGTAGACACCTAAATTTCACTATCTTGTTAATTAAAACCATCATCATCCTCATTGACTATTTCTATCATTACAACCAATCAATCTTATTATTATTTTTCAATTGACTAATTATATTGTCTTTATCATCTTGTCACGTTATTGATTTATCAACTTCACCATGTTAATTCACTTTGTTAATTAATCAATTATATTATATTAATTAATTAATCATTACTAGTTAATAGATATCTCCTAATTAATTCATGCACATATATTCAATTAAAATAAATAAATGATTCTAATCATCATCACCCACATTTCTCTCATGTCAATTTAGTTAGTTTTACCTTTCACTCATAAACCAAATTAGTTGGATAATTAGTCAATCAAGTTAAATTTCTATCAAATTAATTTTTTAAACAATCAAATTAGTTGACTAAGGGTAGTTAATTTTGTTCACTGATCAATCAAGTCACTTCACTAATCAATTAGACTAGTTAATTGATCAATAAGGTTAGTTGACTAATCAATTGAGTTAAGTAATCAATAAAACTAGTTAACTCTAAATTGCATTTCTAATCCTCAAGATTGATAAAATCAATTTGTATAATTCATTTTTCACCTAAAAATATATAAATCCACCATTTCTTAAGAAATTGGGGGAGCTCTTTGAATAATCTTTGACCTATTTTTAAATATTTTAATAATGTCATCGTTATGCTACTCAAAATATTGCATGATAATTGAGCATTCACAATTCTTTATCGAAGTGTGATAAAATCTAAATCAATGCTCCATCTAAGATTTACGTGTGTTTAGAATATGAATTTTAATTTTTCGTTTATTTTGAATTTCGTTCTAAATTTACCACATTCAGATAATATAACTTGAAAATTTTATTTTAAAATAACATAGTAATTTAGAACAAGATTTAAAAGTTATATTTATTCCAAAAAAATAATAATTATGTAAAGATATAATTTAACGAGGGTTTGAAATAAATAAAAAGAAATTCATAAAGTATTATTTGATAAAAAAATTCAAACAAATTTAATAATTTTTATAAAAAAGATAAGTGAAACAATTTCATATGATCATGCTATATACATTTGGGCTATGTCTAAAGAGTAGCCAACATCATATTTCCCTTATCCATAAATTTTGTTGTATGATAATTCAAGGAGGATATTTGAATAATCACAACATGTTGTGGTCCGCATCATCCTTGACATTAACATCTAATTTATCATGTTTATTAGAGCTCTTTTTTTTATTAAAGGGATTGTCATTCTCCATTTGTATTTCTAATGAGTCAAGTTGGGATGAAACTTGCCCATAGTATACATAATTTGCAAAAGATTTGATACATTTCCACACACCAATCTCTTGTTTTGAAGAGTTGGGATCTTTAAAAAAATTGTGTAAAGCTTGAAAAAAGAATACAATTAAAACAAAGGTTGATACCGTTCCAGTAACAAGATACAACCCCCAAAAGCTTACCACATCTAGCTTTTTTAAACTCCTTGTATCATCAGAACATGTATTAATAGAATCATTGAAATACTTAACTTTAATCTTTTGCAACTCATCGCTCTCCGAAAGTTGTAAAATTCCCTTGGATAACTCTTGCACTAGAGAAGAACCTTTATGAAAAACCTGCACAAAAACACCACAAACAAAATAATGGGCATCGTATTACCCAAATTGAAATTAAATAATTATTAATATCTAAAAAGAGAACTTACAAAACCAAAGCCCCCACTTTGATACGTGCTCCCCACCATTGAATAGCCGCATCGACCAGAAAGGAAGGCACGAACAAATGGGATCTCATCTAAAATGGCATCCACGCCTCCATTCTTCGCACCTTTTGAAAGAGCCTCCTCATACGCCTTTCGGGATGAAAATGGTTCCATATTTACTTCACCTATTCCCGAATGGTGAGTTAGAAAACTGCCAACATATGTACTGCGATAACCCACTTTATAGTCACCAAAACCATTTATGAGTGGGGTAATTTGCTCGGCAGTCAGTCTCGAAGCCAGATTAGCTGTATAGCTGGACATTAAAACGAACGCTACAAACAGCCAGACTACAACAACTATTCGACTCAAACTATTGCGGATTCTCTCTTCTGCAAAATGGAGAACATGTAGCAACAATTATTATATCTGAAATTTATGAACGGCATATAAGTAGGTGCAGTAAAAGGTGTTGAACAAGGCAAACATGGTGAGCACTGGAAGGAAAGGAAATGCTTACGGTGAGCGTAAAACACCGAAGAAGACGCAAACCTGGAAAAAATAAAAGAAATTTAGGTTACATTCCAAATTAAATATAAATATGGAAAAATGAAAGAAGCAAGCGAGAAAACAAGGATGAAAATTCGATACCAAAGCACAGTGACCGCTTGGGTAATGGTACTTCCCCTAAAGGCAGGATTTATTTTATGCTCGAGGAGCCACACCACCAGTCCTGTGTATAAAACAAATCCTGCCGTTGTAGCCCACAGTGCTGGAGTAAATGGCTGTAAGAATGTCCAAGCGTTGTTGGCTTCCTCCTTTATGGCCGTGCGAGCGACCATCACTAAACCCGTTTCCGTGTATGGTTGTGTGAAATCCACAATCTCACTCCGCTTTGCTGTAATTGTAACATCGCCCACAACTGCGTCGTAGTTCTGACCAAGCAAAAGTTTTTTTTTAAATTGGCAATTCTAGTCTGATACTCGTCCGGAATGACAAAAATAGAAATAAAAATGCACAAACCTTGAGATACACTTGGCGGACGAGTTCATCATAAGAATAATTTGCCGAATAATTGTTCTGCTCAGGGTAAGGAATGAAATCATACATCAGTTGATGGTCAAGCCTCCGCACAACAGCACGAAATACATCAATGGAGAACCCGGTGATTGTAGGTTCATTACTTTCTGGGTCAAACGAGACACACACAAATTCCTCCCAACCAGCTTTTCGAGGAACTGCGATCTTCAGCCTAGTTGGTATTACCCAACCGCGAGGAACCGTGACAGACCTTCCAGGCCAAATCACGGGTCGAAGGCCCTCATTATGAAAAGATGGAGCAAGTGTTTTGAGCAACATAGAAGAATTATATGGCCAATACCCAACTACTTGATAGCTTTTTCCCACCACATTCACTATCTCATAACTACAGCCGTACGGTTCCACTTCATGGAACTTAACAAGTCCGCTTAAACCAGTAAAATTGGCTGAGAAAATCTCCTGCAACAGCTTTCTACCTTGCTGGAATACCTTCATGTTGGTATTTGCTATTACTCCCAAACTGGTTGAGGGTTTCAGAAAACTCAAACTTGCGTTTCCTTCCATCTTCCCAATTGCTCGAGCTATCATGAGAACCGTATCGTAGGCCAACAACCCATATGTATTGAGCTCAGTGTTCTTTATGTTGGGATTGTCAAGTCTAAATTGTCGTTCCCACCTTTTAGTGAAATCGTTCAGCTGTTTAGAATATGGGGTGTGTGTTTTAACTCCAAGGAGGCCTTGCATGGATGACATTGTAGAAGCGTTTAGCACACAATCCCAAAAACTGGTAAACCCTTGGGTTGTGATCCACACGTAACCAGCCTCCATCATTCCCATCTCTTGGGCCTCCATGAATAGATTCATGCCCAGATCACAAGGCGTGTGAACAACAAAGACACTTGAACCTATTGTCTTCAGTTTAGAAAGCTCTTCCCTTATTGTTTGTTTCTGTGCAGTTGAAGGAATCATTGATGTGTATACAATTTCAGAGTTCAGACCTCGAAGGGCGTCACGCAACGAGGACAATGCTCTGCAACCAAAGTCATCATCTGAGTGAAGAAATGCAATGCTTCCCCAGCGGTAATGCTTAACCAGGGCTGCAACAGCTTTCATCTGAATGTGATCGTCGTGTGCCATGCGAACAAAATAAGGGAATCTCTTATTGGAGAGCGCTGGGCTTGTGACAGAAAATGAGAGAACTGGAACATTGGCTGCCTCTCCAAGATCTGATACAAAAGGCTCAGCCTCAGATGTTTGCGCTTCTATCAATGCCACTACATCGTTGGCCAAAAGATCAACAACTGCATTCAGCCATAAAACTAAATCTCAAAGGGAACTAAATATGTGTCAATGAAACTGAAAAAGGAGATAAATTTTCGTTTAGAGCTAAAAAGCTAAATGTAAGAACAAAATAGATATATTTTCATGATATCAGATTTCCATAATCTATAGTGTTGATCACTGTTATTTCTTGATTAGATTTATGTGATTTTTTAAAAAATCTTTTAGATCACACTTCATGATCCTCCATCAGAATAATAGAAAATAAAAAAAAGGTAAGTTGAAAAGAGAGAGGAAAAGAAGAGAAGTTGTACATAAGTCCATGTGTGAAATTTATGAAGTTGAAAAGTTTAGAAAATAAAGATTGTGTAGCAATTCCTGTGAAAAAAAAGCTCTAAAAATTGTGAGAAAAAAAATAATTACATCATTATGAAAAGAACATAAAACTACCTATTTCAAAAAAATATGCTTAAAAAATACTGCCTTATGGTTGAAATATGGCCTCCCAAAGTTTGCCTCTAGAATTGAAAAACTAAATGAGAGCATCATAGTAGTTTGATGGAGGGTGGGTGGTGCGTAGGAAATGGACCCATTGAGCCACCTATGGAAGCAGTGTGGGTAATCGAAGTGGGTGGGGTTGTTGGTGGAGGAATTTTATGGTTTTTTCTAATTAAAAAGCTTTTTCAAAATGATTTTTTAAATTAAAAAGGACATACAAGGTGGGGCCGTAAGCACCCACCATCCCCCATAAGGGTGGGGTGAGGGTGCTTTTAAGGTTGTTGCCTATTGTAGGGTAGAATTCCCTCATGGTAAGGTATGTATCATACTACATGTCTCATATTTACCAACATAAATATTAAAATATTCTTATAAATAGAATTTAATTTTTTAATAGAAACATAATAATGTAATTTTTTTAAAGTTATATTTTATAATTTTTTTAGGTTGAATGGTTTCAATTTCCGTGTCTAAGAAAAATGCATTTTTCTACAGTTTTGTTCAAAATTTAAATTTTCTATATCATTTTATAGGTTTTTGACAATTTATAGACATAATGACAAGGTCTAATTTGCATCAAGGTGCATTGAAAACTATGCTATTAGTAAGAGACACTGAAAGTACATGCAACCAAAAATTAAAAAGGAAGCACCTATAGATATCAATTTGGACAAAATAAAATTCAAACCTTATTTTCTTAACCATTATGGATATAATGGTAGGTTCTAATTTGATCCCCTAATCATCAAAATATGATCTATCCACTAAATATTCAATTTGAAACCTCCATTCCTTAAAGGAAATGAAATGACCATAGACACCAACAATGCTTTGATACCATGTAAGATTCAATAACAATCCAATGCAAACTTAGATCTAGTAGAATGAATAAAGTTACAAAATGCTAGATGCAAAATAAAAATATCAACTATAATCTAATATTAAAGATGAAAATATTCATTGATTATAAAAGATTACGTACAAATTTATATGTATTTAGGATGTATGGACCAAGGAGATTATGTACAAAGTTCACGAGTTTAACTCTCATTCACTCCCAGTTAGAAGGTTGATGTGGTGACTTCCGAAAGTCATAAATTTTGACTTAGGAGTCTGTTTGGGCTGAATTTTGTATGGAGGAGTGTCTCGAAGAATTGAGTCCAACCCTAATTGATTGGAGTACGTATTGACACTTTTACAATTGGGCCACATCTCAAGAACATCTTGATACTTTTTTGGGGCGATTTTCCATTGTTTGAGGCCTCAAAATGATGTTTTCATGTTTTTCCAATAGTTTCCAAATTTGGGTTGTTTTGATTTTTTCAACATTTTCATGTAATTAGAAGTTTTTAGTTTAAAATTATTCTTATTTTAGTTAGACTCAAATAATTGACAAGTTTCATAGCCAAATGAGTATGCATGTAATAATACTAAAAATATATAGATTTTTAGGAGGAATTTTTACTAGTTAAGGAGTTTTTTTTTAGTTGGAGAAGAAAGAATGGAATAACAAATGAAGCAGAGTTAATTGAAGTACTTTGAGTAATTGTAATTTTTTTGAGTAATATTCTTAAATGAACTCTATAATGTGAATGTCATTGCATCATCTAGGATTAGAGTAGGAAGATGGTTGGGTGAGGAAGAGGAAGAGGAAGTATTTCCCAAATGCACAGAGATATGAAAAATTTATGAAGGCAAATAGCAAAGCTTGAAGGTGTCATAGTAGATCAGAGGATAAGAAAAAGAGGAGGCAATTTTGATGAAGAAATATCTAAGATGAAGATCAACATGCAAAAAGTGAAGATGAAGCACAATTGGAACACCTAAATTTTGAAGAAATGATTCTTAGAGCATTTGAAGGGAACCATAAAGGGATTAAAGTCAAGTTTTTAGAGTATACAGGAAATATCAAACCAAAGGAGCTAATAGATTGGTTGAATGACATGGGAATTTGTTTTGAATGGAAGAATATGAAAGAGGAAAAGAAGGTTAAATTTGAATGCACCAAGCTAAAGGGTCATTCCATGATTAATTATTGGGATGATCTACAAAAGGAAAGAGCCAAAATGGGAATAAAATTAGAATTTGAGTAAACTGGAGAAGCTAAGAGATAAATTCTTGTTTATGGACCATACAAGAACCTTTTTACATAGATTTCAAATCTTGAGGCATAATTTGTCTACTAGGTAGGACTATACAAATAAATTTTAAAATTTATCCATTCATGTGGAGCATCAATAAACTAATGAATAGGTGGTTGCAAGGTATGTAAATGATTTAATTTTTTTTATTCATGATAAACTAAGCATGCATAGGATTAGAAATATGGAAGAAGCATAATACTTGGCTTTAAATGTAGAAGAAAAACAATTTAGACAGTATTTTAAAAGAAATAGAGGAGCGAGGAGAGGGATATCACCTCCATAATGAGGTGGTTCTAACTATAGTCGAGGATAATCATCCCAAGGGAAAAGAAATCAGAAGATACCTGAAAAGATCCTCAATGTCAACAAAGAGGAAGAGTATTTTTGAGGGGCTGAGGTTATGGTGGTGGTAGAGGCTAGGACAATCCACAAAAACCATTCATTTGTTATAGATGTGGTGAAGGTCATAGGGCATTTGAATGTCTGAACTATTAGATGCAAGAATGGTGACAAGGGAAACAACCTAGAGTGAATTTAGTTAAAGCTGAAAATGAAGGAATAGATCAAGAGGTTCCACCAGATGTGGGAGAGAAGCTCATGATGAGAAGAGCAATGGTGATTCCAAAAAGGAGTTAAGTGCAGACCAAAATTCATGATGATTCTTGGCTCCGAACCAATATCTTTCAAACTAGATATACTTCAAGAGGAAAGGTATATCAAGCTATTATTGACGGTGGTAGTTGTGAAAACTAAATGATATGTAAACTAAATTTACATTTTTCGAACATCCACACCCTTACCGTATTGCATGGTTTAAAAAAGAGAATGAAGTTACTATTAATAAGAGGTGCTTATGTGGGTCAAGTTTGTACTCGCATGGGTGACCTTGTCACCAAACGTCCAATATGGGATCAAAAGATACACAGGCTCATGATTAACATTGGCTATTCAAGGAAGAAAAATTGTGATTGTAAAAATTCCGGCCAGGAGAATTTGATTAAAATACCAGCAGAAGCGGTTTCAAGTGGTGTTTGCGCCTCTAGCAGGTGAAGAAACAATTGAGTGCCGTTGAATAGTTGAGATCCATTGTTAACATCATCCACCGCTAACTTTATAGCAGTCTTTGCTATCTTTCCCGACCAGGAAGTGGAATCTACTAGCACCCCTATATTTGCCGTCTCTTTTAGAACTGCAAGATGTACACTCGCAGCCACTAAAACGCAGAAAGCTGGAAATATTGGCACCGTTTTCATCTCCAATCACTTGCTTGCCCTCTCCTCTATACTACACTTGCCGATCATATCACTAAATATATATCCATTTCTAGCTGCTTCTGAGCCTTGCAACACCTCCTACGAAGGGATAAGGATCTAGCGATGAATAATTAATGAGAAGGTCCCCACAGCTTTTGTTATTCCAACAGATCAAACTCAGTCCGTGAAAAGTAGATTCTGCCACGAGGGACACAGGAAATTGGGTGGAAGGATAGAGCAGTTGTCAATATCCCCACAAACTAAGTACTCTTTTGTTGTATTGTTTGATTAAGTCCCTGAAAAGTTTAAACGTTTTTTGGATTTTCCTCTTCCTCTCCCATGTGAAATGGGCTTGCTTAAGATTGCTCAATCTTAGAACTGTCTTTCAATGAAAAGGTAAAAATTTATTTATGATTTTAAACGATTACATGTAAATTTGATTGTCAAATAATGAGTAAATTTTTTAAAGTTAAAATATTACTAGTATTTGTATTTAAAGTATGATGAAGTCCATAGAAAATTATATGTATGTTAATATGTTAGAGAGTACGTGTTTGTGCATGCAAATTCTAATTGCATGTGATTAGATTAAACAATTAATAATAAATGATAAATAATAAAATGAAATAAACTTAGAAAAATCTATATTTTTTCCTTAAAGATATTTTTCTATTAAGAGGAGTAAACGCTTTTGACCCAAAGCTATGAACCAATGAGGTCACAAATAGAGACCTCATCCCCAATTTAAATTCTCAACAATTACACCCCAATGGGGTTTGAACCTTGATGACAAGAATAACAACACAACTTAACCATCACACCATGTCACTATTGGCTTTTCCTTAAAGAAATTAAGTATTGTTTGATTACGAAATATTTGCATACAAATTTAAAACATAATGGAATGTAATTGAAAAAAGAAAGTTGTCATCAAATTGTCAAAAAACATTGCAAATGGAAATAGAATGTTCCCATCCAGTTGTCAAATCAATATTTATTTGGCTTTTATGTGATAAGTGAGATTTTAGAGGCTTTTACCATTAAATGGCAGCTGGTTTATCATTAAAAAACAATTGAAACTTGTTTTCTGATGAATCAACAGTGGTTTGCAAGCGTGAGACTTGTTTTAGGCTCAAATATCACACTATATGTAGTCTATCAGCTAAAAATGAATTAAATTTTTTTTTTTATATAATTATGTAATTTGTGTGAAATTATTTTGGAATCTAATTATGTAGTTTGTGTAACTACATAATTTGTAGCAAACAATTGTAGTTTGAATAAGTCCTTAATTTTTTTGAGTCTTCCATATGAAATGGTCTTGTCTAAGATTGCTCAAATCATCAGCCCATCTTTGTGAAGTCTTTTCAATCATCTTAATTGAACAATTAAAATGTAAAAAATTATATGTCAAAGTGTTTGTGGTTTTAGTTGATTAGCTATCAATTTGATTGTTAAAAGAAATAAAAAATTCATGTAAAAAAAAATTAAAAGCAAAAAATGCACTTTTTATGTAATTAATTAGGTGTGTAAAATTATGCTAGATTTTTAAAAGATTATATTGTACTATTCAAGTAGAAAATCAAAATTTTAGTGTATTTCTAAAAGTCCATCAACATATCACAAAGTGGAAAAATAGAAGTGTAATACATCTTTTTATTTTCTACAATGTTGGTAAACTTATTTAAAACTTTTGAGAGACATTTTGCAAAGGAAAAGTTCTAATTTACATTGTAGGTTTTAAGTTATTATGGACATTTTCCCCATTCATGTAATCATGTATAATTTATAAAAATATTTTTGCAAATGGTTTTAAAAAATGAATAAAATGTAAATAGGAGGAGATGAAAACATTAATAACCTTTTTATTAACAAGGAGGTTAGGAAAAGTCATTTAAATTTGAAAATCATGGATTTAATAGAATCTTTTGTAAAGGCTGTGTTAAAATGTAATTGAATAGTTTAAGACAAAGTGTGATGGTTGGATGTCATCTTGAAAATATTTTATAAAATTACGAGTGAAATAAATCAGAGGTGTAGAATACACTTTTCACATTGATATATGAGAGGAGATATGTGAAAGAATTAAAATAATAACACAATTACAAGGAAATAAACACAAAAGAAATATACCATGATACAATGACTTACATGAGGAAAACACTTTTGGGAAAAAATCCCTCTATCCAAAAAAAATCAATGTAGTATTTAGTACTCAAATGTTACAATACACTTGCAAAGTCTACGCCTTTACATGAGTATCACCAACTAGAGATTTAGGGTATTTTTGTAAAGTAAAAATAATTGCAAAATTCACTATAAAAAACTTCTTTATTAAGCACCAAATAAATAGGAGATGCAATATATTAAACAATCCAATGGTAATAGAAAACTAGTACCTAAAACCATGTCAAATATGGTTCCCAAATCCCTAGTTAGAAATCCAACAACCAAGTCCTAAGATGAGTCTATAGACTAAAAATAACATATTACTTCCACTTACCATAATCTCATCACAATCCATTCACTAACTTAGAAACTCTGTTTTGGCTCTATTATCTCCGTTCAAAGATGCTTAATGACATGTCATAACACACATCATATTTGGTTAATAAATGAAACTGCCTCTAAAAACCCTTTTAAATTTCATAGATATTTTTGCATTTCTAATGTGGGAGGCCATAACTTTTGATCAAAGAAGCCATTTAGGATCATTTTTAAAAATTGTAGAGCTTGAAGAGATCTATATATACAACATCCCTAGAAGTGATGTTGAACAAGCATAATTTTTTTGGGGGCTTGAAATGACCTATATAACCTATAAATTGAATTTTTCTATTCTATTACATAAATATATTTTTTATATCATTTTTAACACTATAAGCAAGTTTGAGACACCTTTCATAATTATATCCCACTTGTCATACATTTTGCAAGATAAAACTGAGTACCAACTCTATCAATTAATTTCTATGGGTTGAAAGATCCATACACATACCATCTTTAATATTTTACATGTGCACTAGCTCTATCAATGTATTTACAACATTATGCAAAATGTCAATTTTCTCTAGCATTACTTTTCCATCCAATACCATGTCACACAATATAGTAATGTTCTTTGTTCTTCCATGAAAGGTTGGGCTATTTACTAGATATATGTGTAATGATGATATTCTTATTGAAAGGTTTTATGAAAATATTTACAACCTAATTTGTGATAGATTAACAGTACAAATCAATGACTTGATTCTAAATCAATTTATAGTGCATGTGAATCTCAATGTGTTTGTTTTGTTCATATTGAATTGGGTCTTCAAGATTTAAATGACACTTTGGTTGTCATAAAAAAAAAAAGAAAGATGGTGGAGGAATGGAGGATCCAATTTAATTTCTAAAACCAAATGGTATCTATGGTGACATTTGTAAAATTAAATGGAGTGTAGACAAAGATGCAAAACAGAGGATAAACAGAATGAACAGAGGATCAAGAGATGACACAAGTATTTTATCGTGGTTCACCACTAAATGGCTACGTCCACACTAGGAGCAGAGGAATTCTTATTAATATCAGCAACACTTTACAATGGACGCAACAACAAATATATATGACTCATTTCACACCAAACACAAAATATGAGGAGTCAATTATAGGAGGGAAATAAGAGTCCATTGGGCTTCTGTTTTAACAATCTCCCACTTGAAGGCCAATGGATGCTGCAGCTCTCAAACATTCCCCTGCTCTAAATTTACTGTTACTTCTTAACTAGACCAAGAGAAGTCTTGGCGCATTCAAACTTCTCTTTGCCAACAACCTTGGTGAAAATATCTGCCGGATTGAACTTAGTGTCAATTTTTGCAACTTTTAACTTGCCTTCTTCAACCACCTGATGGATGTAATGAGCATGTATGTCAATATGTTTTGAACGCCTCTGAAATTAATGATTGTGAGCCATAAAAATGGCGCTGTGATTATCACAAAACATAACATAATCACTTTGTTGACATTTCAAATCACTAAACAACCGCTGTAACCAAAGCATCTCCCTAGCACCTTCAGAAAGAGCCAAATACTCAGCTTCAGTAGAAGAAAGAGCAACAAAGTGTTGCAGCCTCGAGATCCAACTAGTAGCAGCTCCAACAAACATAAAAACATAACCAATAGTAGATCTCCGTTTATCTAAATCTCCGGCAAGATCAGAATCAGTTGAACCTTGCAGCTAAACATTAGTTCCACCAGAACATAAAGCATAATCAATAGAACCTTTAAGATACCTTAAAATCCATTTGATTGCTTCCCAATGAGTCTTTCCGAGATTGCTCATGAACCTACTGACAACTCCCACTACATGAGCAATGTCGGGACGAGTGGAAACCATGGCATACATAATACTGCCAACTACTGATTTGTAAGGAATCCCTTCCATAAACATTTTATCCTCTTCTATTTTTGGGCACAAATAAGAAGATAAACGAAAATGAGCAGCAAGAGGAATAGAAACAACCCTCACATTAGCCATACCAAATATTTCTAGAACCTTGTCAATGTATGCATTTTGTGACAACATGATCTCCTTCTTTCGTCTATCCCTAGTGATTGTCATTCCAAGAATCTTCTTGGCTGTGCCTAAGTCTTTCATAGCAAACCGCATAGCTAATTGTTCCTTCAACTGAGAAACAATCCTCTTACTAATACCAGCTACCAACATGTCATCAACGTAGAGCAAGAGAATAACAAACTCACCAGTAGAAAGTTGCTTGTAATAAACCCATGGATCTGATTCACACCTGATGAACTTGTGCTCAATCATGAAGCGATCAAACTTAATATACCACTGTCGTAGGGCTTGCTTGAGCCTATACAAGCAGCGCTTCAGCTTGCAATAAAGATGTTTTTGTCCTTGTTGTTTAAATCCTTCTGGCTTCTCCATGTACAACTCTTCATCAAAATCACCATGTAGATTGACATCCAACTGGTCAAGTTCAAAATCCCAAATTGTAGCCAACAACAAAACTGTTTGAATTGTGTTCATTCACACAACTGGAGAGAAAATCTCATTAAAATTTATGCCTTTTTGTTGATCATACCCCTTTACAACCAGCCTGACACGATAACGTATCTTGCCTGCATCCTCCTCTTTCAACTTATAAACCCAATGATTTTTCAAGGATCTTCGATTAAGCGGAAGTAGCACTAAATCCCAGGTATTGTTAACCTGTAACGAAGTCATTTCATCTTGCATTGCCTCATGCCATTTTGTAGAATCAACTGCCTGACAAGCTTCTGTGTAAGTAGTAGGTTCAAGTTGATCAGAAACTAGAAGTTCAGGTACGACTTCTTCTAAATACAATAATTAATAATCAAAAAATTTAGGAGGCTTCCTCTGCCTCGTAGTCCTCCTTAATTCTGAAACACCCTCAGTATTCTATGTATTATCAACACCAGACTTAGAAATATCACAGGCTTTGTATATCCTCTATACTTTATCCAAATTTTCTTTATCACCAGGCTGAGCACAATTACCAGAGTGAATTGTATCATTTTTACCTAAAGCATCTGCTGCCTGCGTAGGAGAAAAACATTGCCTTTTAGTCTGAGAAGACAAGTTACCAAGCAACAACCTTTGAAGAGATGGTGTATGGTCGACACCACCACAGACTCGGTGCTCGGCGCTGTTATGTACGGGCTGGGCGGGATCATGTTCTCTAGTGTTGGGCTCGCCATAAGCTCTGCCCTCTGTAGGTAGCGGTGAGCACAATGAAACAGGAACATTTGACGATAGAGAGAGAGGGAATGTGGAAGGGAAGTCGACGGACCCTACTTCCCTCACATCAGACACAAGATGAGTGAAGGAGTCTTCACGTTTTGCTTCGTCAAAACTGCTTGGAACCAGAGAGGAGGACGTATAAGCGACAGGGGATAAAATAGAGGTGGGTGAATGATTTATGCCATCGATTTGACCTGACTACAAATTAACTCCGGGTGATTCATTTGAATGAATATTTTCAAATGATGAGGAAGGCACATATTCCTTAGTGTCTTTTGCCTGTGTTTGCAAAGTGGGAAAAACATGCTTATTGAAAACCACATCCCTGCTGTGAATAATCTTATTGGCGACAGGATCCCACAGTCTGAATCTGTACTGATTTTTGCCATACCCAACAAAAACACACTTCTGTGATTTAGGATCCAATTTGGATCGTTTCTCCTTGGGAACAAGAGCGAATGCTTCACATCCGAATACCCAAAGATGTGAATAAGAGATCCGCTTTCCCAGCCACTCCTTTGGAATACCAAAATCCAACCATGATGACGGACTCCTGTTGATTAAATAAACAGCTGTGTTGCAAGTTTCAGCCCAAAACTCTTTTCCCAATCCAGCATTAGAAAGCATACAACTGCTTTCTCCAAAATTGTTCTATTTAACCTCTCTGCAGCCCCATTTTCTTGAGGTGTAAAAGGAACAACTTTGATTCGTTGAATACCATTGTCAACACAAAAATTATCAAATTCTAGTGAACAAAATTCACCACCATTATCCATTTGCAAACATTTGATGTTATGCCCACTCTGGTTTTCAACTAAAGCTTTAAAAAATTTGAATTTACTAAAGACTTCAGATTTCCTATTAAGCATAAAAATCCAAACCTTCCTACTACAGTCATCAAGAAAGGTTACAAAATAGTTAGCCCCTCCAAGAGAGGTTACCTTAGTTGGTCCAAAGACATTCAAATAAACAAGTTCCAAAGGTGTGGTATGCTTTGCACGACCTCTCTTCAAGAAGCTAACCTACTTCTGTTTGCCATAAAGACAATGTTGGCAAAATTCCAAATCCATGGAATTCAAACCCGGTAATTGATCTCTTGTGACCATCACTTCAAGGCATTTCCTACTCATATGTCCAAGACGTTGATGCCAAAGTATGGTCTCGTTGTCCGTCAGGGCCGTAGCAGCTCCCACTTGAGAATCATTCAACAAAATATATAAGCTGCCTACTCTATCTCCTTTGGCAATCTGTCGGGCACCCTTAGTAACTTTCCACGAATCTGGAAAGAAAAAGGTATTGCAGCCTTGTGAAAAAAGTTGGCTTATAGAAATCAGATTCTTCTTCAGTTTTGGAATATGTCGAACATCTTGCAAAAGTCATTTGCTTCCATTCTCGGATTGTAAAAAAAATCACCTTTACCAATGATTTCCAATGATTTGTTATCCCCCAAGTAAACGTTCCCAAATTGTCCTTCTTGATAATTAGAGAAAGCATCTGTACAAGAGGTAGCGTGGAAAGATGCACCCGAATCTAAAACCCACAAATCCGAAGTGATTTCACTTACTGCCAAAACCAAAACACTATCATCGTGTTCATACACAACATTAGCCTCGCTGTTTCTAACCTTTTCTTGTGCCCTCTTATAAGAATAATAATCTTTTTTAGTGTGACTAGCCTTACCACAAAACCAATAGTCGCCAGTTTTACCTTTGGATTTAAACCTGTTCACAGATTTTGATCTTCTCCTGCTATTGTTTTTGCCTCTATTTCGAGGCCTTCCTTTGCTAACAACAGTTAAGGCTTTGCCGGAAGAAGTTTCTTGGTTCTTTCTTCGCATATCTTCGTTGAGAATTGTAGCTGCTACATCATCAAACTTCAATTTATTTTTGGCTGCCACTGAAGTGCTCACAGCCATTACAACTCCTTCCTAGCTATTAGGCAATGAACATAGCAATAAGATTGCTTTAATCTCCTCATCCAGGCTAATGCCCACTGAAACTAGTTGAGTAACCAATGTGTTAAATTCATTAAGGTGGTTGGACACAATTCCACCTTCTTTCATTTTCAGGTTATATAACCTTTTCATAATAAAAACCTTATTAGACGCTGAAGCCATCTCATACATCGAGGAAAGTTTATCCCACAATTCCTTCGAAGTCTTTTCTGTTGAAACATTAAACAATACATTACTGGACAGCGAGAGGAAAATCGTAGCTTTTGCCTTCCTATCCAGCTTCGCCCACTCTTCATCTGCCATCGAACTTGGCTTCTTTGCTTTCCCTTCAAGCGTGAGTGAGAGGTCCCGCTTTATCAGCAATGACTCCATTTGTACCTTCCACAGACTGAAATTCTGACCTGAGAATTTCTCTATCTTCGCTTCCTCCATAATTCCAGAAATTCAACACCGAATTCCCACTCAGCTATACCATCACCGTACAGCTCTGATACCAATTGTAAAATTAAATGGAGTGCAGACAAAGATGCAAAACAGAGTATAAACAGAGGATCAAGAGATGACACAAGTATTTTATCGTGGTTCACCACTAAATGGCTACGTCCACACTAAGAGCAGAGGAATTCTTATTAATATCAGCAACATTTTACAATAGACGCAGCAACAAATATATATGACTCATTTCACACCTAACGAAGAATATGAGGAGTCAATTATAGGAGGGAAATAAGAGTCCGTTGGGCTTCAGTTTTAACAACATTAACAACCTCGTGAGAAATAACATATTGCTTCTTATTCGCTTAAAAAAGGAACCTGAACCAAGATGAAAGCTACAACTAAATGTAGACTCCTGATCCTCAAGACCAGCAACCCAATTAGAATCTGTCTATCTAACCAAACCTAGTCTTGTACTACTTGCATAGTACTGAATCCCATGTTGATGAGTGCCTTGTATGTAATGTAAGATGCATTTGGTTGGTTTTTGCATAAAACGTGAAAATAAATGGCATCAACCTGTGGAGTAGAATATTTTGCCTTGATCTTGATTCCAAACAGAAAGGGAATAAATGCGGGCTTACAATTAGTCATGTGGAACTGACGTAGTAGACCAGGAACATAATTGGTTTCAAGTAGTGTTTGCGCCTCTTGCAGGTGAAGAAACAATTGAATCCTGTTGAGTAGTTGATATTCCTTAACATCATCCACCGCTAACTTTATAGCATTCCCTATCTTTCCTGAGCAGGAAGTGGAATCTACTATCATCCCTACATTGATAGTCGCCTCCTGTACCGCAAGATGTACACTCGCAGCCACTAAAATGCAGATAACTGGAATTAATCGCACTGTTTTCATCTCCAATTCGTTGCTTGCCCTCTCCTCTGCACCGCACTTGCCAGCCATATCTGTAAATGTATACCTATTTGAATATCTTCTTCATCGAAGGGACATTAATATGTCTTGGAAATTAAGTAAAGTTGTTTACAACAGTAAAGAATTGATAGTAGTAAGTTTCCACAGAGTTCTGATTTTTCCAACCAATCAAATCAGGTGAGATTGACGCGGAAGAGGAGATGCTGCCATTTGTAAGACAGGAAATTATGTAGTCAATGTCTCCATCATTTGTTTTTTCTGGTGTTGTTTGAATATGTCTATGACAATTTTGAGTTTCCGAAGTGAAATACTCTTGTCTAAGATTGCTCAATAATGGAGTTATCTTTGTAAAGTCTATTCAATCAAAGTTTAAAAGTCTCTATTTATTATTATTTTTGTTGTGTTGTTTGAATATGTCCATGACACTTTTGAGTCTCTCATGTGAAATAATTTTGTCTAAGATTGTTCAAATGATGGAATTATCTTCGATTAAGTCTAAATGTCCCACTATTTATTCTTATTTTTGTTGTGTTGTTTGAATATGTCCATGACAATTTTTAGTCTCCCATGAAGACAAAAGAGAATGAGAAATTAAGTAGAGTAAATTGAAGTATTATGAGTACTTGTACTTTTTTGAGTAATACTCTTTAATTAAATCTATACTGTGAATGTGGTTGCATCAAAGGTGAGTTTGCTTGGTCTAACTATTGAGTCTAACCAAGACAAAGGTGGCCTTGACTAAACACTATTGGCACCTAATTGCCATCAATAAAGGATTGATAGGTAGTAGTAGCACTTGTGCACCTCAAGTTAAGGAGTACACATGCCATTATTAGCTACTTAGATGAGGAAAATTTATTATTCATATTATTTTAAGAAATTATTAAATAGGTGCAATACCACACTTATGATAGAAACATATGAAAAAAGAAGAATATTTTACACCAAAAATAGCAAGTGATCTAACATAATTATCGTTTAGTTCCCTATATCTACCCTTTACACATGGAACGTGACACTGCTAATTTGATATGCCCCTATATTTAGCTATCTTATCATTGATTGGACTACCAATGCCTCCAATATCCTTAGAAATTTCAAGGGTGCCATCATGTATTCTCAATTTACCATTTGAATAGTTCTCTTGACTACACCCTTGCCCAAGTCATTATTTATTAGAAAACCCAAAATAATAATTAATTAGTTAATTTTTTATTTTTTTTAACTAAGATCAATGTCTCTGATTGATTGCTAAATGATCATTAATAATGAGTTTAACATGTAGTAGGTAAAGTTTTGTGTGTGTTTATTCACTCTTCTACCATTTCCAATAGAAAATGAACATGTCATTCAATTTATATTACTAAGCTCCTTCAAATGAATAAATAATTCCTCCAACAAGTACACATCTAGTGGACTTACCGAACACTTTAACTAGGACCATATGATGCTTCATTATTTCATGTAATACACATGTGGAGACTCTTGAAATTTTTGCACATTGATGTTTTGACCAACAAAAAATATCGAAGTTCTAACACATGTCCACTATTTTTCTTTGAGCTATCATGTTGAGTGTCAAGTATAAATGGGAGAAGTAGAAAAAAAGGTTGTTATCTATAGCTATTCTACTATTTTGAATTTGAATGGGACATACTACACACCTTAAATAATTCATCAAAGAGGAAAACTATGTGCGGACTTCAATAGAATAGAGTAAAGGTCTCAGATCCATTGATAACTAGTAACACATTTCCTTGTACCATTCACTTGAATTGGTCACCTAAGACTACCTTGGGTAGCTTATACACACATTTTAAAAAATAAACTTGTGAGCACGTGCATTTTTAGAATAAAATCCCCAAACAACCCCACAAAACCTACAAATAATCTACACATGGTAGTATTATAATTGTCTACATAAGCCAAATTTGTTTTGTGAAATTCATTTATTATTGCTATTAAGCCAACTAAAGTGTTGTACAAATCAAATAGTTTGGCTTAATCATCATAGATCAATGACTAGGGATAAAAAAATATAGCTATAAATACACATCCTCTGTTCATCCTTTCAACCACTTTTTATAAAAATTGAACATAGAACCATTCTTCTTTCCCCTTTATAAAGTTCTTTCAATAAGCTATCAAGCTCATCAAATATAAACCATTTGGCTACTTGAAAAACTATATTTTTCTCCTCATGATGAGCTCCCACATGATTTCTCATGCACCTAGTTTTCAGAAAATGAATATGAAACATATTATACCTAGTTTCTAATTGAAAACCACACTTCATACACTCAAAAAAATGGACAAACAAAAAAATACAAAGTGTAGGCCTCAACCAATGTTGTTCCTCTACAAAAATGGAGGAAACATGAGATCACATATTATCATTGAGAATAGAAAATTGGTACTTGCTCCAACTAAGCACAAGGAGAAAACCAAAGTTAAAGGGAAACATTATATTACATGCTAGCATACAAATAAAAATAAAGCATATGGGTAGGACAAGGGATTACACATTGTTATAATAATTTGTCATGGTTGTAGCATTGAAGCTCGTTAGAGGAATATACAAGGAGAGTTGAAAAAGGGCAATGATTGAATTTGACAGAGGCATAAGATCCAATAAAAATTTCTTAGATTAGTTATTAATAGAGATCCATACAATAATATAGAGCTAAAAAAGGCCATTTACAAAAATGGGTGTCAACAAATTGGCATTGGACAAGAAAGGTAAAGGGGACTAGTCGGTTGGATATGAAATTTGAATTAAAAGTTATGTGGATCAAGTTTGCACTTGCATGGATAACCTTGTCACCACATATCCGATATGGGATCAAAATACATATAGGCTCATGATTAACATTGGCTATTAAGGACTTATGTATGGATAAGCATGATAATTAGATATATAGGTTAAATATCTAGGTAAGATAGGACACCAAGCATAATAGATATATAACTACATAAATAGGTACAATTTTGCACAAAATTGTCATTTTCTATCATATACATATCATAAAACATTTTCTCAAAATACACACAAAACTAAATAAGAAATAATATAGAGATACTAACTTCACCATTACCCATACACATATATTTGAAAATTAATAAACATAACTAAATACCCATTGATAAGATTTAAAATACATACAACCAAATCTTATAAAATTAAAATTCTAATTAACAATTTTATTATATTATACTTTTCATTTATACTGAAACCATTGTGATTGTAAAAATTCCGGACAGGAGAATTTAATTAAAATACCAGCGGAAGCGGTTTCAAGTGGTGTTTGTGCCTCTTGCAAGTGAAGAAACATTCTAGTCCCGTTGAGTAGCAGAGACTCGTTAACATCATCCACCGCTAACTTTATGGCAGTCTTTGCTATCTTTCCCGACCAGGAAGTGGAATCAACTATCACTCCTATATTCACCGTCTCCTCCTGAACCGCAAGACCTACACTCGCAGCCATTAAAACACAGATAGTTGGAAATATTGGCAGATTTCTCATCTCCAAACCCTTCTCTTCACCACCCTTACCAATCGTATCTGTAAATATATCTGTGGATCATTCTATAAATATATCTATTTAAAGCTGCTTCACCCAAGGGGCATGGAAATGTCTTGGAAATCAAGTAAAGTTCCCACCAGTCTTATATTTTTCCCAAGGGATAAGGATCTAACGATGAATAATTAGTGAGGTGGTCCCCCAGAGCTTTTGTTATTCCGACAGATCAAAATCAGTCCGTGAAAAGTAGATTCTGCGGGGGACACAAGAAATTTGGTAGAAGAAATTGAGTGGAAGGATATACCCATTAATTGCTCGCTCTTTTGTTGTATTATTTGATTAAATTCTTGAGAAGGTTTTTTCTTTTCTTTTTTTCTAATGTGAAATGGGTTTTGCTTAAAATTGTTAGAATGTTATGTTGTCTTATCTGATTAATTCGGTGAATAGTTTTTTTTTTTTTTTTCT
>CM021104.1:9832312-9864943 GCA_007115665.2 Sequoiadendron giganteum | reverse complement strand
TTTGAGTTTCCGAAGTGAAATACTCTTGTCTAAGATTGCTCAATAATGGAGTTATCTTTGTAAAGTCTATTCAATCAAAGTTTAAAAGTCTCTATTTATTATTATTTTTGTTGTGTTGTTTGAATATGTCCATGACACTTTTGAGTCTCTCATGTGAAATAATTTTGTCTAAGATTGTTCAAATGATGGAATTATCTTCGATTAAGTCTAAATGTCCCACTATTTATTCTTATTTTTGTTGTGTTGTTTGAATATGTCCATGACAATTTTTAGTCTCCCATGAAGACAAAAGAGAATGAGAAATTAAGTAGAGTAAATTGAAGTATTATGAGTACTTGTACTTTTTTGAGTAATACTCTTTAATTAAATCTATACTGTGAATGTGGTTGCATCAAAGGTGAGTTTGCTTGGTCTAACTATTGAGTCTAACCAAGACAAAGGTGGCCTTGACTAAACACTATTGGCACCTAATTGCCATCAATAAAGGATTGATAGGTAGTAGTAGCACTTGTGCACCTCAAGTTAAGGAGTACACATGCCATTATTAGCTACTTAGATGAGGAAAATTTATTATTCATATTATTTTAAGAAATTATTAAATAGGTGCAATACCACACTTATGATAGAAACATATGAAAAAAGAAGAATATTTTACACCAAAAATAGCAAGTGATCTAACATAATTATCGTTTAGTTCCCTATATCTACCCTTTACACATGGAACGTGACACTGCTAATTTGATATGCCCCTATATTTAGCTATCTTATCATTGATTGGACTACCAATGCCTCCAATATCCTTAGAAATTTCAAGGGTGCCATCATGTATTCTCAATTTACCATTTGAATAGTTCTCTTGACTACACCCTTGCCCAAGTCATTATTTATTAGAAAACCCAAAATAATAATTAATTAGTTAATTTTTTATTTTTTTTAACTAAGATCAATGTCTCTGATTGATTGCTAAATGATCATTAATAATGAGTTTAACATGTAGTAGGTAAAGTTTTGTGTGTGTTTATTCACTCTTCTACCATTTCCAATAGAAAATGAACATGTCATTCAATTTATATTACTAAGCTCCTTCAAATGAATAAATAATTCCTCCAACAAGTACACATCTAGTGGACTTACCGAACACTTTAACTAGGACCATATGATGCTTCATTATTTCATGTAATACACATGTGGAGACTCTTGAAATTTTTGCACATTGATGTTTTGACCAACAAAAAATATCGAAGTTCTAACACATGTCCACTATTTTTCTTTGAGCTATCATGTTGAGTGTCAAGTATAAATGGGAGAAGTAGAAAAAAAGGTTGTTATCTATAGCTATTCTACTATTTTGAATTTGAATGGGACATACTACACACCTTAAATAATTCATCAAAGAGGAAAACTATGTGCGGACTTCAATAGAATAGAGTAAAGGTCTCAGATCCATTGATAACTAGTAACACATTTCCTTGTACCATTCACTTGAATTGGTCACCTAAGACTACCTTGGGTAGCTTATACACACATTTTAAAAAATAAACTTGTGAGCACGTGCATTTTTAGAATAAAATCCCCAAACAACCCCACAAAACCTACAAATAATCTACACATGGTAGTATTATAATTGTCTACATAAGCCAAATTTGTTTTGTGAAATTCATTTATTATTGCTATTAAGCCAACTAAAGTGTTGTACAAATCAAATAGTTTGGCTTAATCATCATAGATCAATGACTAGGGATAAAAAAATATAGCTATAAATACACATCCTCTGTTCATCCTTTCAACCACTTTTTATAAAAATTGAACATAGAACCATTCTTCTTTCCCCTTTATAAAGTTCTTTCAATAAGCTATCAAGCTCATCAAATATAAACCATTTGGCTACTTGAAAAACTATATTTTTCTCCTCATGATGAGCTCCCACATGATTTCTCATGCACCTAGTTTTCAGAAAATGAATATGAAACATATTATACCTAGTTTCTAATTGAAAACCACACTTCATACACTCAAAAAAATGGACAAACAAAAAAATACAAAGTGTAGGCCTCAACCAATGTTGTTCCTCTACAAAAATGGAGGAAACATGAGATCACATATTATCATTGAGAATAGAAAATTGGTACTTGCTCCAACTAAGCACAAGGAGAAAACCAAAGTTAAAGGGAAACATTATATTACATGCTAGCATACAAATAAAAATAAAGCATATGGGTAGGACAAGGGATTACACATTGTTATAATAATTTGTCATGGTTGTAGCATTGAAGCTCGTTAGAGGAATATACAAGGAGAGTTGAAAAAGGGCAATGATTGAATTTGACAGAGGCATAAGATCCAATAAAAATTTCTTAGATTAGTTATTAATAGAGATCCATACAATAATATAGAGCTAAAAAAGGCCATTTACAAAAATGGGTGTCAACAAATTGGCATTGGACAAGAAAGGTAAAGGGGACTAGTCGGTTGGATATGAAATTTGAATTAAAAGTTATGTGGATCAAGTTTGCACTTGCATGGATAACCTTGTCACCACATATCCGATATGGGATCAAAATACATATAGGCTCATGATTAACATTGGCTATTAAGGACTTATGTATGGATAAGCATGATAATTAGATATATAGGTTAAATATCTAGGTAAGATAGGACACCAAGCATAATAGATATATAACTACATAAATAGGTACAATTTTGCACAAAATTGTCATTTTCTATCATATACATATCATAAAACATTTTCTCAAAATACACACAAAACTAAATAAGAAATAATATAGAGATACTAACTTCACCATTACCCATACACATATATTTGAAAATTAATAAACATAACTAAATACCCATTGATAAGATTTAAAATACATACAACCAAATCTTATAAAATTAAAATTCTAATTAACAATTTTATTATATTATACTTTTCATTTATACTGAAACCATTGTGATTGTAAAAATTCCGGACAGGAGAATTTAATTAAAATACCAGCGGAAGCGGTTTCAAGTGGTGTTTGTGCCTCTTGCAAGTGAAGAAACATTCTAGTCCCGTTGAGTAGCAGAGACTCGTTAACATCATCCACCGCTAACTTTATGGCAGTCTTTGCTATCTTTCCCGACCAGGAAGTGGAATCAACTATCACTCCTATATTCACCGTCTCCTCCTGAACCGCAAGACCTACACTCGCAGCCATTAAAACACAGATAGTTGGAAATATTGGCAGATTTCTCATCTCCAAACCCTTCTCTTCACCACCCTTACCAATCGTATCTGTAAATATATCTGTGGATCATTCTATAAATATATCTATTTAAAGCTGCTTCACGGGCATGGAAATGTCTAGGAAACCGATTAAAATTGACTCACGCGGCTTGTATTGTTCCGACCGACCATCCATTAGGCGGAAAGAAGAGACTACGGCTTGTATTGTTCCGACCGACATTTGTAAGACTAGATATAATGTAGAAGCATAACAAGAAGAAATTGATTGGAAGAAAATTGTTATAATAAAATTCGCAAGAGAATTTCACTAAAATACCAGCGGAAGCGGTTTCAAGTGGTGTTTGAGCTCTCGGAGGTGAACAAACATTCGACTGTCGTTGAGTAGCTGAGATCCATTATTAACATCATCCACTGCTAACTTTATGGCGGTCTTTGCTATCTTTCCCGACCAGGAAGTGGAATCAACTATCATTCACCGTCTCCTCCTGAACTGCAAGATCTACACTGCAGCCATTAAAACACAGATAAGGGAAATATTGGCAGATTTCTCATCTCCAAACCCTCCTCTTCACCACCTCTACCAATCGTATCTGTAAATATATCTGTGGATCATTCAAATATACCTATTTAAAGCTGCTTCACCCAAGGCATGGAATGTCTTGAAATCAAGTAAAGTTCACCAGTCTTATATTTTTTCCAAGGATAAGGATCTAACGATGAATAATTAGTGAGGTATCCCCAGAGTTTTTGTTATTCCTGACAGATCAAAAATCAGTCCGGGGTGAAAAGTAGATCTGGGACACAAGAAATTTGGTGAAGAAATTGAGTGGAAGGATATACCTATTAATTGCTCGCTCTTTTGTTGTATTATTTGATTAAAATTCTGAGAAGGGTTTTTTCTTTTTCTAATGAAAATGGGTTTTGCTTAAAATTGTTAGAATGTTATGTTGTCTTATTTGATTAATTCGGTGAATAGTTTTTATTTATTTTTCTCTTTTCCTTCTCGTGTGAAATGGCCTTCCTTAAGATTGTTAGAATTTTATATTGTATTATTTGATTAAATTTGTGAAAAGGTTTTTCTTTTCTTTTTTTTTTTTTCATGTGAAATGGATTTGTTTAAGATTGATAGGATTTTATATTGTATTGTATTGTATTTTTTTTTTTTGATGGAGGTCATCCACAAATTATTTGTAGCTTCACAATATAGGAGCATGGGTCTTCTTGGGCTGAACCTCTTCGCCTGAGAGCCAAGGATTGAAGAGTATCCATTCTGCCAAATTCGTCTGGGGCACGATTCTGACCTCATCCCTTATGATGTCAGAACCTTGCACTCAACAAGACTTGATCCCTGGTGGGCTCATTAAGAACCATTCAACTTCACCAACAGATCAAAGACCCATTGACAAAAAACTAATTTAAAGTTTGTGCCTTGGTTGTTGGCACTACAGACAAGAAGCCCCACCACTTCACCAAGGAGCCTCCCCTTAACACCAAGGTAAGCAAACTCCATTGTTGACACAATAGAGAGCGACCCCATGAGGTTTGAACCTTAGTTGTTGACTCTACAAGCAATTAAATATGTGAAAAGATTTTTGTTTTTTGTTTCCTCTCATATGAAATTGGCTTGTTTAAGATTGTAAGAATCTTACAATTATCTTTTTAAAGTCTTTTCAATCAAGTTTTATTGGAAAATTAAAAGGTAAAAAATTATATAGGATTTTAGGTGATTAGATGTAACTCTGATTGTAAATAATGAGTAAATTTTTTCAAGTTAAAATATTAAAATGAATTAACAAGACTTCAAAAAAAATGTAATTATGGAGTTTGTGTGAAATTATTGTGGAATTTAATTATGTAATTTGTAGCAAAAAATTGTTGTAATTAATGCCCTCTTGTTTGAATATGTCCCTAATTTTTTTAAGTCTTCCATATGAAATGGTCTTATCTAAGATTGCCCAAATCATTAACTCATCTTCCCCAAGTATTTTCAATCATTTTAATTAGACAACTAAAATGTAAAAATTTATATGTCAAAGTGTTTGCGGTTTTAGTTCATTAGCTATCAATTTGATGTTAAGAAAAATAAAAATTCTCGATTCAAGAAAATAAAAATGAATTTGAAAGGGAAAAATGTACTTTTTATGTAATTATATAGTTTGTGCAAAATTTCATAGATTTTTCGAAAACTTAGATAGTAATTTTTAAGTAGAAAATCAAAATTTTAGTGTATTTTGATAATTTTTACAAATATACATCAATTTCTTGCAATTTAAACAAACTCCTCTTTAATGAAAAATCAGACTTATCAAGTAAGCTTATAGTTTTACAAGACTACATGGAAAATCTAAATGTCCATCAACATATCACAAAGTATAGAGGTCTGATACATCTTTTTATTTTCTATAATTTTGCTAAAATTATTCAAAAACCTTGAGAGGCATTGTAAAGGAAATGTTTTAATTTATCTTTTAGGTTCTAAATTATTATAGAATTTTTTCACATTCATGTAATTATGTATAATTTATAAAAAAAATATTTGTAAATAGTTTTAAAAAATGACTAAATTGCAAATAGAAAGAGATAGAAAACATTAATAACTCTTTAAGTTAAAAGAAGGGTAAATTGTAAAACAAGTCTTAAAAATTATAATAATCCTTTTACAAAGAGGCTAGGAAAAGTCATTTAAACTTGAAAATCAAATAGAATATTTTATAAAGGGTGTACTAAAATGTGATTGAATAGTTTAAGACAAAGTGTGATAGTTGTATGTCATCATACACCTTTCACATTGATATATGAGAGGAGATATGTCCAAGAATTAAACTAATCACACAATTACAAGGAAATAAAGACAAAAACAATATACCATGATATAATGACTTACGTGGGGAAAACCCTTTTGGAAGAAAACCCCTCAATCCAAAATAAATCAATGTAGTATTTAGTATTCAAATATTACAATACACTTGCAAAGTCTAAGCCTTTACACGAGTATGACAAACTAGAGATCTAGGACAATTTTTTAATGTAAAAATACTTACAAAAATCACTATTAAAAGAACTTCCTTATTAAGCATCAAATAAATAGGAGACACAATACATTAAACAATCAAATGGTAATAGAAAACGAGTAGCTAAAACAATGCAAAATGTGGTTCCCAAATCCCTAGTTAGAAATCCAACAACCAAGTCCTAAAATGAGTCTATAAACTAAAAATAGCATATTACTTCCACTTACCATAATCTCATCACAATCCACTCACTAACTTGGAAAATCTATTTTGGTTCTATTATCTCTATTCAAAGATGCTTGATGCCATGTCATAAAACACATCATATTTGGTTAATAAATGAATCTGTCTCTAACAACCCTTTTATGTTTCATAGGTATTTTTGCATTTTTAATGTGGGAGGCCATAAATTTTGATCGAAGAAACTATTTAGGGTATTTTTTAAAATTGTAGAGCTTGAAGAGGTCTGTACTTAGAGAATCACTAGAAGTGATGTTGAACAACACATAATTATTTTTGGGGCTTGAAATGACCTATATAACCTAGAAATTGAATTTTTCTATTCTATAACATATAGATTTTTTTTTGAAATACTTAACACTATAAGAAAGTTTGAGACACCTTTCTTAATACTATACCATTTAACATACATTTTTCTAGAGAATAGGAATACCAATAGTATCAATTAATTTCTAGGGACCGGAAGGCCCATAGACTCATACCACCTTTAAATTTTATATGTGCACTCGCTTTGTCAATGCATTTACAACATTATGCAAAATGTCAATTTTCTCTAGCATTACTTTTCCATCGTATACCATGTCACAAAATATAGTAATGTGCTTTGTTCTTGCATGAAAGGTTAGGTTCTTTACTAGATATATATCTAATGATGATACTCTCAATGAAGTTTTATGAAGATATTGGCAACCTAATTTATGATAGGACAACATTGCAAATCAATGACCTGCTTCTAAATCAATTTGTAGTGCATGCAGATCTCAATGTATTTGTCTCGTTCATATTGAATCAGATTCTTCAAGATTTAAATGACACTTTGGTTATCATAAAAGATAAAAGATGATAGAAGAATGGTGGAACCAATTTAAGTAAATATATTCTAAAACCAAATGATATCGGTGGTGACGTTAACAACCTCCTGATACTTAGCCATCCTGATCCTCAAGATCAGCAACCCAATTAGAATCTGTATATCCAACCAAACCTAGTCTTGTACTAGTTGCCTAGTGAATCCCATGTTGATGAGTGCCTTGTATGTAATGTAAGATGCATTTGGTTGGCTTTTTCATAAAACGTGAAAATAAATGGCATCAACATGTGGAGTAGAACACTTCCTCGAGCTTGTTTGGTGATTCCAAACAGAAAGGGAATAACTGCAGAAAGGGAATAACTGTAGGTTTACAATTAGCCATGTGGAACTGAGGTAGTAGATCAGGAACATACTTGGTGAAGAAACAGTTGGTTTCAAGTGGTGTTTGCACTTCTTGCAGTTGAAGAAACAATTGAATCCTGTTGAGTAGTTGATATTCATTAACATCATCAACCGCTGACTTTATAGCATTCGCTATCTTCCTGAGCAGGAAGTGGAATCTACTATCACCCCTACATTCACCGTCTACTCCTGAACCGCAAGATGTACACTCGCAGCCACTAAAATGCAGATAACTGGAAGTAATTGCACAGTTTTCATCTTCAATTCGTTGCTTGCCCTCTCCTATGCACCACACTTGCCAGCCATATCTGTAAATGTATACCTATTTGAATATCTTCTTCTTCGATTAGTCTTGGAAATTAAGTAAAGTTCTCTACAACAGTAAAGAATTAATAATAGTAAGTTCCCACAGAGTTTTGATTTGTCCAACCAATCAAATCAGGTGAGATTGACGCGGAAGAGGAGATGCTGCCATTTGTAAGACAATAAATTATCTACAAGCAAGACAGGACGAAATTGACTGGATGTAAACAGCAGTTGTAGTCAATGTGCCCACTTTTTTTTTTCTGGTGTTGTTTGAATATGTTTGACAATTTTGAGTTTTCCATGTGAAATAGTCTTGTGTAAGATTGTTCAATAATGGGATTATCTTTTAAAGTCTATTCAATCAAAGTTTAAAAGATTACCACTATTTTATTTATTATTATTTTTGTTGTGTTGTCTGAATATGTTCATGATAATTTTGAGTCTTCCATGTGAAATAGTTTTGTCCAAGACTGTTCAAATGATCAAATTATCTTTGTAAAGTCAATTCAATCAAGTCTAAATGTCCCCACTATTTATTCTTATTTTTGTTGTGTTGTTTGAATATGTACATAACAATTTTAAGTCTAACATGTGAAATAGTCTTGACTAAGATTGTTCATATGATGGAATTATCTTTGTAAAATCTTTTCAATCAAGTTTTAATCATACAATTAAAGGCGAAAATTTATACATGATTAGGAGTAGATTTTATCGTCAAATATCAAAATAAACTTAAGAGGGGAAAATTGAGTTTTTATGCAATTATGGAGTTTGTGTAAAGTTATTTTGGAATTCAAAAGCTCTACTTTGCACTATTCAAGTAAGAAATTAAACTTTCAATTAATTTAATTGTTTTTATAAATTGTTCAAACTTTATTATATGCAGAAAACCTCTCTAGGTTTCTATCCTTTGGGAAATATTTTTGTAATCTTTTCTAGATACATAATTGATATAAAATCATTTATCTTTGTTTTAATAAATTAAAAAAAAAAGTTCTAATGGATATTGAAAATATTTGCTTAATTTTTTTCGTAATAGTTTATCATCATTAAATATAATTTATCACATTAATTTATCAATTATGATCATTTATTATCATTTATCATTTATCACATCACAAATCATTTATTAATTAATAATCTCTATTTACTTCATTTATGATATCATTATTAAGTTACCATTCATTAATAATCTTCATTTATCCATTAAATGTGAATTGATTAGCCATATTCAAATAAATCCCATTTTCATTTCTTTAGTCAACTATTTCTTCTCTAATCAGTTGACTCCATCTCATTTTAGAATATCAATTTTCTATCATTAGTTAACTTCGTCTAATTTGATCTTCTCGCTTTCTAATAAAATTGGGGAAAGGTGTGTTTGAATCCTAGGCCATTTCATTATTCCACATTGATTGAATTTATTTCCCCTTTTCCCTTCATTTCATTTTGGTGAACCCGACATTGTACATCATAAATTCTAATTTGGAAGTCTCTAAAACCCTAGATCTAGGTTTTGCATTAGTTTGTGTTGCATCTCATTTAGGGTTTCAAAATTACATTTTTCATCACTTAAATTCACAAAAATCCAAAAATCTTACATATATTTCACATAGTAGTCTACATAAGGGTGCCTTTCAATAATTTACATTAGAAAATTCAGTCAAAATTACATCTCAAAATTTGTCATTTTGTTTGCCTTTTTCCATCAAATTACATGTGAATTTCATCATCAAATTCTAGAAATGTGTAATTGAAAGAATCAATTTGCAGCCTAAAATGGGTAACTTAAACATTAACTCAGAAACTCAAATTTTAATTTTTCAAATCCCTATACAAAGAACTATTCACCCTTGGGCGAACCTATCCTTGTACAGGTAATTTTTCAATTTTTTGGGCATAAATTTATCTCTGTTTGCTTTATTTTCTACTATTTATAGATCTTAGTTTGAGTTTTAGAAGTGGCATTTTTTGTAGTTGTTTGCATTTAAGTCAATTGATCAAAACAATTGCATTGTTCAAAAGTAAAATTTACATTCAAAAGACATCATTTTCAAGTTTTTACATTATGAAATGAGTAAATTTCATATTCTAGATTTGAAAATTGCAATATCTTTTCTTGTGTTTTCTATTTCTAGGTACACTTTGGTTTGGTGAAACTTGTATGAGTATTACAACCTGGTGTCCTATTTCAAATACTTCAATGGGATATAGTTTGAGACTCATGACATCTTGTGCCAGTACATCTACCGCAGATCTTGGGTTTTCTAACTCTTTAACTCATAGTGTTGACACTAGTCAACCCATGTTGGAATCCATCTTTGAAATCACATGTCCTATGACTTCCAATCCTATCGATGTTGAAACCATTGTTTCTCATGTCCCCCAAGAGAAGCTAAAACAAATGGATGAAGCCTTAGAAAGATTACAAGACTTTGTGAGTGCTAAATATATTGCTGGTACTACAGTTCCTATCGTAGATAACATGAGGAAAATGTTTGATAATGAAAAATAAATAGAGGTTGTGTGTATCCTAGCTCACATAATTGATAATAATGTTCCTAAAGTGAATAGTTGTGCTAAGACTTTGGGATACACTCAAAGTCAAGGTGGAAATTAAATTCCTCCCCGCTCAACCACAACGTCTAGTCCCACACACTAATTCATCTATTACTACAACAAGACAACGAACTAGCAACATCAGTCCAACTTTAGATATTTTGCCTGGGAATCCTTATAGATTTGTGAATTCAAACATCATATCTCCTAACCCATCACCTCTCACAAAATTACAATTCACTTGTCCTCCCAACACATATACACCTCCTTCCCAAAATAGAACCAATGATTTCATCCTCAACCAAATTTTGCAAAATGTTTCATCCCTCCAACAAAAAATTTCCAAATTGAACCAAAATAAAAATATCCAACCTTCACAATATGTGAAACGAAACCCATTATCATTGGAGATATTGAGTGCACAAATGCCACACGGCATAGAGATTCCTAGATTTAAGAAATATGGTGGTAAATGAGATCCTAGTAACCATGTCTCGACATACACAACCTTATGTAGTGACTTCATTTTTGAAGACAAGCTCCTAGCTAATATTTTCCTAGGTCCTTGAAATATACAACCTTGGAATGATTTTTCTCTTTATCGAATAACTCAATTCGTTCATTCAATGAACTTGTTGATGCCTTCTTTAACCATTTCCAAGTGAACATTGATACCAAGATGGCCTTACCTAATTTAATACAATGTAAACAAAAGGATGATGAAAAGGTCATTGATTTCATAGCATATTATCAATTGCTTTACTCATAAATCAATATTAAGATACCTGATACCGATCTTCAAAGAATGTTCATTGAGAACTTGCACACAAAGATTCAAGATAAGATTTAGATGATGAAATTCTCCTCCTTCACCCACTTGTGCATGAATCTCCATGACTATCAAAATTTGGTTAGTTATCGTGAAGTGAAAAATTATTCCAACCATCCTAAAAAATCCAAATCTGTGCCTCATAATAATTTCTAACCATTCAAGAAACAAAATAAGAGCTTTTCTACAAATAAATCCACCTCAAATAAATCAACATGTTGAGTCTCAAATGGCTGCCATAAAAACAACAAATCCATACTAATATCGGGATAGGAATAGACAATTCACCCCATAACCTGATACCCTCTATTCGATTATGTTGCAACTCTTGAGCAAGAACCTAATCACCTTACCTACCTTTAGACCTCTTGATACCAATAAGCCTTTACCTCTGAACCATAATCCTGTTGAGCTTCTCTTTTGGTATTTTTCCTTGATGTCAAACTTGTGCTTCAGGTTGGCATCTTGGTGATTGATTATCAGTTGCATTGTGTGTACATTCAGACATATTTAGTTTTGGCATACATGGTTTTAGCTGGCATACTTGTTTTGGCATTCAACTTTATGGTGATTGGTTTATATCCAGTTTTGTTGGTACTGATTGTTGGATTCATGTGCAAACAGACATTTCATGGTGACTTGATTTTTGACATGGCACATACTGGCTTTGTCATTACAATGGGAAGGTATATATTTTTTCAGTTTATTTGTTTTTCATTCTGACATTACAGGTGTATACATTCTGGTGACTACATTATATGGAAAAAGTTATCTTTAACTCTTATGCTTGGGCTTCATGACATATCATTTGCAAAAGTCTATGACTCAGTGTTTGTGCAAACTCAGGTGGTATATTATTTTTATAGCAACACTTAGCAAATTCTTGTGTTTGGGCCTCACCTTACATCATTTATAACTTGCACTTTTCATTTGGGTGTTACACTTTATAGTGCTTGAACTTCATTGAGTTAGCATCATTTATAATGTTATCGGGCTTCTCATTAAAGTTTTTGACTTGTCTGAAGTCATTTTGAATTATGTTTGATATCAACCAAATGTCGACAAAGGTGTGTGGAATATTTTAAAAAAATCACTATAAAAGTGACATGGCTTTGGATACATGGTAAATATTCCTTTTTTGGGCTCCACTTGATGAGTTCACCTTATGTGTGTCCTTTTGCACTTATGTTGGTTTGACTAAGGATCTTGGATCTTGGGGGCTTGATCATTGCTTTGATCCTTGTCATCCTTTTTCATCTGCATTGGTATGTTTGGACCTCCCTCTTAAATGGCTACTTTAGTGTGAGTTTGAAGTTACTTCATCCTCTCACTAAAGTGGGGCCTAAATGTGTCACAAAATATGTATACCCTTGAAGAAAGGGAAAATTTTAGATATTTTAGCCCTTAATTACCCTTTACATCATCATTAATAGGCCCCTATAGCCCCATATTCTGCATCCTAAGGCTTATTTTGATCAAATACCTGATAAAATCAACATAAAAACTAAAATTATTCACTCCCAGATAATCCAACTAGAAAAAGAGCCACTATGGGACCAAGTCACCCATCTAGATGAATTAGTTCCATCCAGGTGGGACTAAGTCGCCCAACTTGGTGACTTAGTCCTATTTGGGCCATTTTTGGGGTTTTAACGAGAAAAATTAGGGTTTAAGTTTATTTTTCCTCCATATCGGTCTTGATGATAAAATTAGCGGTTGTGTTTAGGTTGATTACCTATAAATACAAGCCTCTAAACCTTAATTCATAATTACTCACAACTCTCAATTCATCATTCTTCTCAAGCAAGCTCGAGTTTTTGCATTCTAAATCATCAAGACATTTTTTCAAAGCATTTAAGGGTTGAATCTTCATCCATTGTTACAAAAATTCAAGATTAATCATCATGGAAATGTACTAAATCTATTATTTCATGTTCATAATTCATTACATTTTTGCTTCATCTTGGTTTAGTTACCTAAAAGTGGTTTGACCAAGGCAAACCCCCATGCCCTAACATTCAACATTTTCGTTCTCTCTCTTTGTGTGTTTGTAGATTTAGGTACCTTGCAAGCTTGGAGATTATTGAAGAATAGGTTGAATAATTTTTGAGGGAATCTCCTTGTTGACTAGGTCAAGATATACACAAATAGATACCTATAGGTCGAAAATCAAGGTTTTTGGTCTGAATACTTGGAGGAACAAAAAGTGCGAGTGAAGAGCTTCCATTTCCACCTTCAAATTTTTAGAAAAGAAAAAAAGGACACTTCCCCTAGTTGTGGTGACTTAGTCTTATTGTGCATATTTTTTCGAGATCTCTACAAATCTAGATACCCATTTGGTTGAAACATGCTCTGATGTAGTTTTCCAAAATCTTCTCGAAACTAGACTATGTCACCCAGTTTAGCACAAGTGTCTTTCTAGGCATAAAAATTAGTATTTCTAGAATTTCAGAGTTGTTGAAAAATTCTACAACAGACTTCTAGGTGCACACCTTTCAACAGTTATATCATTGCATTTAGGCACATTCCAATCAAACACATTCCACACATTTCTACATTTAGCACTTAGTCTTGAATGAACCCTCCAAGTTTTGGGTGTGAAAGACTTGTCTCCTTTTAGGTGCAAAACCCTAGAAGTGCAAGAACGCATCTTTCCCCTAAAATTTGTGGTTCAATATTATAAACGTTAAGTGTCTATATATATTTCTAGGTTGATACGACAATGAGAATGGGCATCAAAAAAACATTAGATGTTTCCACTATTCGTGATGCCTCTAAATTTCAAGTTGTTTAAAAAAGTTTCTACACAAAATTTGCAAACTTGAATATATATATATTGTAACCTAATTCAAGTTTACATACTTTAAATTTGATCTTGTAGGAAATGTTAGTGTGACTTTCTGCCATGACTCAATTATATTTACACCTTGAGGAGGGCATGCAGAGCAGGCTCCAAATATCATGGTATATATATATATATATATATATATATATATATGATCTCATACATGTTTAATTCTTTTTCTTTTATAGCATGAGACACATCTTGTAGTTGAGCATGTAGAAATAGGTCCTGGAGTAGAGGGTGCACAACATGAGATTACAGTACAATTTAAATATGATAAATTATAAATTAAATTGAATTAACTCATTTTTAATTGTAGACCTACATCTAATTTCAAATTTCTTTGTCTTGTATATGTAGAATGATTCAAAGAATTTAGAGGTTGGTCTAGGTGAACCAGAGCATTTAGATCTAGATATGATGGTAATTTAATTATATCATGAATTATAAATTAAATTGTCATTAAATCATTTTTCATTGTCTTACATCTGATTTCATCTTTCTCTTGTATTGAGTGTTTCAGGTCATCTGCGTAGTCCGCATGGTGTGAAGAGGTCTCTTGATTATAGAGATGATACATGACCTAAACATGATTTTATGGGTTATATTTGATTATTTCATGGACTACATATTTGGTTTCTCATGTACCATGTTGGACTTTATTTCATGGGTCGAATACTTTGTTGGACTATATTTCATGGGACTATATTTCATGGGTTGTACTCTTAATAGACTTTATTTAATGCACTTAATATATTGTAAATGACAAACTTTATTATTGTTCAATTTTAATTTACACATGTACATTTATGCATTTATGTTCATAGTCAAGACATTAGTATAGAACATTAATGTGAAATTAAATGTAAATATGAAATTAAAGTTGAAATTAATAGAACATTTTAATATTTGTACTTTACAAATTTAGTGATCCATACATGAATATACATAATATGTACATTCAATAGTTAGCAATAATTAGTCAATGAACTTATTCAATTCACATCCTAATGGGATGTCTCAAGGGGTCTTGATAGGATGTCTTAAGGGGTCCTAATAGGATGTCTTAAGGGGTTGTAATACATAGTTTACATCTAATAAAATAAGAAAAAAAGTCATAATTTGCAAATAAAATCAATCCATTTATATACCACAAAGGAGGAAATTTTAAGAAATAAACAATACCATACAAGATTAGAGAAAAAAAACATTAATAAATTCTATAAACTAAAAATAATTTATTGGTTGTCTTAAGGGGATGTCTTAAGTGGTCCTAATACAACGTCTTAAGGGGATCAAAGAAGAGAATAATATAGGACAATCAATGTGGTCTACATGATGTAGAAATTCATTAAAAACTAAAAGATATATTAGTCCATCGACCATTTTATTGGATTTTAATCAAGCATGTTTATGTTCATGGACATCTAGTTCAAGAATAAGTCCATAGAGATAGGGTAGTAGATATTTCTCACTTGGTACTAATTATTTATCCCTTCTTTCTATGATGAATAGTGCTCTAGATTTATCCTAAAAATTAAATGATGAAATGAAACACCTACAAATATGTTTAAAAATCTTCCACAATAGAAATTTATCTAAGTGAACATTTGTTATGGAAATTCATAAGTTCAATGCATTTGTATTAACAACCTCCCCAAAAAGATCAATTTAGATACCCTTATCAAGTAGAGTTTGTGGCACTTTATAATTTAATTTGTTATATTCCTAGGTTTTCAAAGTGTCCAAGAAAAGGATAAATTATTGAAAGCATATTCCAAAATAAAATGAGAGAAATTGAGCAACATCATTATAAAGTACACAAAAAACATGCTAAGAATAAAAAATCTTTTAATGTTCATCTCCTAGGCTTTAGGTCCCATGTTTTATGGTTTAGGATTTTTAGGGTTCATGAGATGCTTATAATAACAAATCTATATGGGTCAATGGTTTAGGGTTCATCTCCTAGGCTTTAGGTCCTATGGTTTATGGTTTAGGGTTTCTAGGGTTCATGAGATGCTTAGAATAATAAATCTATATGGTTTAATGGTTTACGGTTCATCTCCTAGGCTTTAGGTCCTATGGTTTTGATGTAGGAACATCCTTAGTTTTTGGCAATCTTGCATCAACCAAAAAAAAAAAATTTCATTTAGTTCTTGTTTGTGTTCAGTTCTTTTCTAGTTCAAGTTGGCAGATCTGGTATTTCTTCATGTTTTCTCACTAGACCTCACATATCTATGGTTTCATCATGGAAATGTTCAATTTCCTTATCCAAGTTTTCAGCTCGATTGGATATTTTTCTGGCAAGTTATTGCTTTTAGATTAAGTGACAATTTTTGGAACTGGCCCCAGAATAATTTCAAACCTAAGGGTTAGTTTGATCAATTGCAGATCCTTCCCGTAGCTTGAGGATCCTCATGGTGTGTTTTAATTTGTTCCATGGAGTGTCCCTGACCTCAATTTTAGGTCCACACTTCATCATATGCATCTACTGTGGAAGAAAGTCAAATTTGAGGCCAACCTGTTCTTGCACACGTTATGTTTCCTTGATCGAATATTGTAATGATCTTTGGCCAACAAGGATGTTTCTTGACCCATGGATATGATATAAAATTTTGTAACGAATCACCAGGATAGTAATCAATTAAGACTAAGTAGATTAAGAAGAATATAGAGTTCGATCTGTAAGATTTTTGCTTGCATGTATGAGCATTGCATTTTAAACGTGTTGTAATCAAGCATGTGAGCCGAATCTGTAAGCTTGGATGTGGCTTATTGTATGTAACCGAATTTTATGTCAATAAATTTTTTTGCATCTACATTTGCCTCCATATTCTATGTTGATTTTGTTGTGTTACTCTTGTTGCACGGTCTAAACAAGTAGCTAGATATATGAATGGTTTGAGGTCATCTATACAATATGAGATCAGTTTGATTAAGTTGTTGACTATGGAAGAGGCATACCAGTGTGCCCTAAAAGAAGAAGAGAAGATGAATAAAAGATATGAGCAAAGACAAAGAGGAAGAGGTGAAATATTTTAGAGAGGAATAATTTTTACTAGAGGAGGAAGAGGATCTTTTTCAAAAAAAAAAAAAGGATAAGGAAGTCAATAAGAATGATAATTCACACTATATACATGATGGAAACTCTTACCAAAGAGGATGATATGGTGGTTACAGGAATGAGGGTTATAGAAAAGATAATAGAGGATAGGAGAAAAGAGTATTCAGAGGAACTTGTTATAAATGTGGTGGAGAAGGACATAGAGCATTTGAATGTAATTAGGGAGAAACAAGCTGGAAGATAGAGAACAATAGGAGAGCAACCTTTGCTGAGGAGGATCATGATGGATCACCTAATAAACTGGAAGAAGGAGAAGTGTTGGTAAACATAAGAGTATTATGTCAAAGTGAGATGGAATAGGAACCATTGCAGAGGAGGAATTTATTTGAGATCAGATATAGGGTAGTTGGTAAATGTTGCAAAGTGATCATTGATAGTGGAAGTTTAGAGAACCTATCTTTTGAAGAAATGGTGACCAAGTTGAAGTTGGAAAGATTGAAACACCCAAATCCCTATCAGATAGCATTGATTTAAGATGAGCATAAGATGTTGGTAAGTGAACAATGTTTGGTGAAATTGAAGATAGGAAATTACCATGATGAAGTTTTGTGTGATATCATGCCTATGGATGTATGCCACATTTTGTTGGGAAGGCCTTGGCAGTATGATAGATAGGCTATTCATGATGGAAGGAAGAACATATATACTATTGTTGCTAATGGGATGAAGTAGACTTTTTTTTCCCTTGGAAGACGTTCCTATAACTGAGGTTTGTACGAATGCTAGAATTTTTTTGGTTGATGGAAGGAGATTTCTAGATGGACTAAGACACGAGAACATGTGCTATGCATTATTTCCCACAAAGGTTGAGGAATTGAAGCATGTAGAATAACAACCAGAGGAGATAAAGGAGTTGCTGACAAAATATGAAGCTATCATTTCAAATAATGTACCTGATGGATTGCCACCTATGAGGAGTATTAGTCATTGCATGGATCTAGTTCTTGGAGCTATTTTTCCTAATAAAGTAGCACACTGGATGACACCAGAAAAAAATGAAGAGTTGAATAGAAAAGTGCAAGAGTTGTTGAGAAAAGGTTTGATCAGAGTAAGCTTAAGTCCTTGTGCAGTACCTATTGTGTTAGCACCTAAGAAGGATGGAGAATGGAGGATGTGGACAGACTCTAGATCCATAAACAAGATCACACTGAAGTATAGATTTCCTTTTCCCTAGATGGATGACATTATGGATTGTTTGAGTGGAGCTAAGTACTTTACAAAGATAGATTTGAAGAGTGGATATCATCATATCAGAATTAGAGAAGGGGATGAGTGGAAAACAACATTCAAGACAAATGAAGGATTGCATGAGTGGTTGGTGATCCCTTTTGGACTAACAAATGCATCGAGTACTTTCATGAGATTGATGAATGAGGTACTGAAGCTTGGGTAAGTTTGTGATTGTATATTTGGATGACATCTTGATTTTTAGTAAGACTAGAGAAGAACATTTGTTGCACATCAGGAAAGGTTTGCAGAGGTTGAGGGAAGAGCGGTTGTTGATAAACATTAAGAATTTTAGTTTCATGAAGGAAGAACTAGTAAATCTGGGATTTGTGATATATGTGGATGGATCCTGAGAAGGTAAGAGCTATTGTTGAATGGACTACACCTAAAGACATTGGAGAGGTAAGATCATTTCATGGATTGGCTAGTTTCTACCGAAATTTCATTAGGAATTTTAGTTCTATTTGCAGTCCTATGACATAAGCAATGAGAGGAGATAGGAAGGATTTTAGGTGGACATATAGAGTAGAAAAAAGTTTTGAGTTGTTGAAGTAGAAGGTGACTGAGCAACCTATGTTGGATTTACCAGATTTTAATAAGGTTTTTTAGGTAGACTGTGATGCAAGTGGGAATGCAATTGGATCAGTATTAAGTCAAGAAGGAAGACCAGTAGCCTATTTCAATGAGAAGTTGAATGATGCAAGGAAAAGGATTCAGTTTATGATCAAGAGTTTTATGCCATAGTTCAAGATTTGAAGAAGTGGAGACATTACTTGCTGTCTAAGGAGTTTGTGTTGTATATAGATAGTTAAGCATTGCAATATTTGAATAGTCAAGGTAAGTTGAATCAGAAACACATGAGATGGTAGAGTTCTTGCACAATTATACTTCTTTTTTGAAGCATAGGAGTGGAAAGTTAAATAGAGTTGTTGATGCTTTGAGCTGGAGAAGGAATTTGCTGGCACAGATGAGAGTGGAAGTATTAGGCTTTGAAGAATTGAAGAGCTTGTATGAGGAAGACCCAAATTTTCTAGAACATTGGAGAGCTTGTAAAGAACCAATTTTGGAGGATAGGAGTTAGTGGTTGGATTATTTCATTCAAGAGGATATGTTATTAAGGAGAAATCAGTTGTGTATATGCTGGAGCTCAATGAGGGACAACTTGGTAAAAGAGAAACATAGTGGAGGATTAGCAGGACACTTTGGAATTGATAAAACAATAGCCTTGGTAAGTGAGAATTACTTTTGGCCATAGATTTATAAGGACGCTAGGAATTTTTTGCAGATTTATAGAATTTGTCAAGTTGCAAAAGGCAGTAGTCAGAATGTTGGATTGTGTAAACCTTTGATAGTACCATAAAGGCCTTGGGAGGATATCAACATGGATTTCATATTTGGTTTGCCTAAGACACAAAGAGGTAACATTTGATTCGATATTTGTGGTGGTGGACATATTTTCTAAGATGGCACATTTCATACCTTGTAGGAAGACACCATATGTAGTACATGTAGCAATTTTTTTTTCAAGGAAGTGGTTAGATTGCATGGATTACCTAAGAGCATTTTTTCAGATAGAGATACAATTTTTTTTGGTTACTTTTGGAAGACACTTTGGAAGAAGTTAAAGACAAAGTTGAAGTTAAGTTCTACTTTTCACCCACAAAAAGATGGACAAACAAAGATAGTAAAAAGGAGTTTGGGAAATTTACTGAGATATTTGGTTGGAGAGAAGATTGGACACTGGGATTTAGCCCTTGCACAAGAAGATTTTTCCTACAAGAATTTAGTGAATCGAAGTATTGGAAAGACACCTTTTGAGATTGTTAGTGGAGTTCATATTAGAGGTATATTAGAGTTGCAAGACATTAGTAAAGAAGACAAAAGGAGTGCAGAAGCAGAGGAATTTACAAAACACATGAAGAAAGTGCATACTCAAGTGAAGCAGAAGTTGGAAGATATGAACCAGATGTATAAGGAGAAAGAAGATGAAAAGAGGAGATATAAGGAGTTCGAAGTTGGAGATGAAGTGATGGTGTATTTGAGGAAGGGAATATTTCTAGTTGGCACATGTAGCAAGCTAAAGATGAGGAAGTTTGAACCCTATAAGATTCTGAAGAAGTTTGATTCAGGAAATGCTTATGAAGTGGAGTTACCAAATAACATGGGTATATCACTTGAGGTCAACTTTTTCTTGCACATGTTACATTTCCTTCATCGGAGATTGTAATGATCTTTGGCCGACAGGAATGTTTCTTGACCTGTGGATATGATATAAATATTGTAATTAATCATCAAGATAGTAATCAATCAAGGCTAAGTAGATTAGGAAGAATATAGAGTTTGATTTGTAAGATTTTTGCTCGCATGTATGAGCACTGTATTTTGAACATGTTGTAATCAGGCCTGTGAGCTGAATTTGTAAGCCCAAATGTGGCCAACTATATGTAACCAAATTTTCTGACAATAAGAATGTTTGCATTTGCATTTTCCTCCATATTTTGTGTTCCTTCTATTGTGTTACTCTTGCTGCACGGTCCAAATTGTTCTCTTTGAGGACCCTCCTACAATGGTTGCACCAGGTTTATGGTTTAGGCTTTCTCAGGTTCATGAGATTCTTAGAATAAAAAATCTATATGGGTTAATGGTTTAGGGTTCATCTCCTAGGCTTTAGGTCTTATGGTTTAGGGTTTAGGGTTCTAGGGTTCATGAGATGTTTAATCCCTTTAAGTCATCCCTTTAAGTCATTCTCTCAACCCCCCTTAATCCACCCTCTTACATCCCTTTAAGTCATTCTCTCAACTCCCCTTAATTCACCCTCTTACATCCCTTCAAGTCATTCTATCAAATCCCCTTAATCCACCCTCTTGCATCCCCTTGATCCATAATGTTTACAAAATTTGGCTATGTCATCTCAAGAACATCTCAAACTTGTGCTAGAAATGTAGTAGGTCTTCACGCCACCTGATATAAAAAAGGTACAAGCAATATCAATGAAATCATCAAAACATACATATTTTAATTTATATAAAAATATCTATTTCTACACAACTCAAGTGCCTGTATTTAAAAGTATTCCACACATGTATGTAGGTTGAATCCGCATCCTCTCATTTTTGTTTCAAAGTATGAGATCAATGCGATGATGGATTAATGATATAAAAAGGATAATAAATCAAGTTTAAATACTAATGTACAAGAAATATCAATATATACTCAAAACATGTATTTAAATATAAGTTAACTAATAATTACCTATTTTTACCAACTATTCCATGTTATCTACATTGAATCTGCATGGACTCTCCTTTTTGTGATGATGGCTTAAGGATCTATAAAAGGACAATTTAAATCAATTTCAACTAATAACACACTTGACCAATATCAAAACATGTATTTAATCTATTTAAAAGGACAATATAAAACTAAAACTATATTTACCTATATTTACTTATTCCATTGTACCATCTACATCCTCTCTTTTCTGCAATGCATCTATGATTGTCTCATGCTCTTCCATAGAAATTGTCCATAGCACTTTATTTGTAGGTCTTCCATGATACCGATCTAGTTTTATATTTGTTGCCATTACCAAATGTGAATAGTGTATAATATTTTTATACATTTCATAATCTTTGAATGCAGGTAGACCATTCTACCTTATTAGGTATTTTCATAGCCAAGTGCAAACAACCAACACCGATCCTATTGGAAAACATGAAAACCATCATCAAATAAGTTCTCAATTTTTTTTTAAGGGGATCAAAGACTTTTTCTATAAAATTTCTTAAGGGGATCAAAAACTTGTTATCAAAATTTTCTTAAGGGGATGTCTTAAGGGTATCATTGTACCTATTGGATAATAATAACCATCATCATCTTCTCGAGATGCTATTAGCTTATGTTGAGTATCCACACAATGAGCCAACCGATATTTTGTGTCCTCTGCATTCCCCTCAGGTGCAACAACAAAATACACATGTCCTCCAGAAAAAATTTGATTTAATAACTTGTGCATATTCATATAAATAATTTAGTATTAGAAAATAACTTAATAAAGTGAAATAAAATCAAATAAATTGAATTAAATTACCTTCTTGTACAAGGTCTAAAACATGGTCATAGTCTTCAGATGCAAACACTTGATCATTTTCTTCAATAGTTCTTTCATATTGATCGTGTGCTTGTGTAGGTGTCAAAGATCTTTGCACGCACTCTTCAACTTGTAAGTGTGAAATAAGTATGAGTAAAATAACACTTCTTAATGAAACATTATATCAAAGATTCAACAATTAATCTATTAAAAGAGAAGAAAACTTGAAAGCATCTCATTGTTTCCTAACTTTAAAGATTTATTAAGCTATGGTGCTCTTAGATTTAGTAAAACACTATGACTATTAAAATGGCAATTTAAAGAACGTAATGATACTAGATGTAGTGATGAAACGATTTGATAATGATTTCTAAATGATATGAAGCTATTGTAATCTATTCTGATATGAAAACTGGTGAAAGAAATCTACAGTAAAACTACGATGCAACCATGATATGAATTCTAATGATGCTATGATTTCTATGATGCTAAGATGCTATATGCTTGATTGCTTGATTGCTATTGCTGCAGAGTAAGTTTGCACAAAGTTGGGATATTCTAGATCCATTTACTGTTGAATGAGGCTGTATTTATAGATTTCCTGGCAGTAGATTTGCATAGGGGCAAAAAAGTAGAGGCTTGGATTCAATCTAGAGGATTGAATGGTGAAAGATTGAGAAGATTGAGAAGATTTTGGGAATGGTTCCTCCCCATGAAAAAACCAGGCAAGATGATAGGAAGAATTGATGGAAGAGGATAAAGGAGTTGCTTGCAAATTTATCTTCAATTTGTCTCCAAATTTTCCTGTGAAGATTGAGTCAATTAATTTAGACATAAATTAGACATATAATATCTAATTTGATTTGTGCAACTTTTGAGTGGAAATAGGAAATAGCTGTAGAATGCATTTCCATTGAATATTTGGATTTATTCAATTTAGGCAAGAAGATATTTAATTTAACAAAACAAACTATAGAAGTCTATTTATTAATTAAATAAATATGGAGGAAGTGTGATAATTAAATAAAACAAAGTCGGAAATTTGTTTATTTAATTTAGATGATGATGTGATTAAGATAATAGAAAAATTTAATAATGATAATTAAATAAATTTGTTTATTTAATTAAGAAGAAATACTGTAATAAAGATAGAAGAAATAAAAGGGGAAATATATAAATAAATATTTCTATTTATTTAATAGTAGAAGAATAAAAGGTTAATTAATCAAATAATTCGTATTTAATTAATTCGATTGTCCAGACCATTATTAGGTGTACACATTTTGCCCCTCTTTGAAGTGATGTGTTTACACATTGCTTCAAAGAAAATTTTGTGTTGCTGCTGCTAGTATCGACGAAAAAAGTTCATTATGCCCCTGACATGCCCCAGACATTGATTTTCAAGCGATTGATGATAATATGCCCCCTCGAGAGATAAGTTAATGATTTTTTGGATTTTTTTGGATTTTTTCAAATTTTTTTTATGATTTGATGAAGATTTGATGAAGATATTATGAAGATTCATTGGTGAAATAATTTATCTCCCGATTAAGAATGTAGAAAGTGCCCCTAGATGAATTTGTATTAAGCCTCCTTATGTTTGATGATTTTCGATCGTGTCAGCCTCATGCTAGATTGATTGACCTCATGATAGGTGAGGATCAATGATAGATTGATTGATTGACCTCATGATAGGCGAGGATCAATGTTAGATTGATGATTTGACCTCATGATAGGCGAGGTTCAATGATAGATTGATGATTGACCTCATGATAGTCAAGGATCAATGATAGATTGATTGATTGACCTCAGGATAGGTGAGGATCAATGATAGATTGATAGGTTGATTGATTGATAATATTGTTGATTTGCGATATGTTATGATCATGGAGGATTTTAGAGTTCTTCCCAAAGATGTGAGACATGATTCCGCATCTGGTGTAGGCTGATATAAATATCATTAGTCGATGTGGAAAATCTATAATGCAGATGTAAAACTAATATTAATGCAATCTAATTTAACCATGCAAATCTACATATGCAAGCATTGGCATCTTAACAATACTTTTATTGTGCTTTGTATCATCATAGAGCTTTAAAAATGTTGAAAGTGAGTACAAGCATCAATGGTATAATTTAGACCATGACGACCTGAGTACTTCTTTCACGATTTTTGATATTGCAAGTGAATATAAGCATCTAGGTATAATTAAACTAAGATTACCTAAGCATGTTTTGCATAAACAGACAAGAATCAATCATTTTCTTATGTGAATTGGAATGTCATTAGTGATACTTTTTAGAGAACATCTCGTGATAATTCACACAATAATAATGACTAATTCACAGACATCAGACAAAGAAAATACCATTCTTCTTCTTTGCTTCTCTAGTTCAATACATCATTGAGTTGCTCCAAATAAATGATAACAATGATCAAAGTATATCTATCTAACCTTTTCTTAAAGTGTTTCAATCATTATCCAAATTAGATCATCCATCTTGATTTTGTGATATTTTTGAGATTTTCTGAGATTCTGGACCAAACCTAACCTATTGACCTATCCTAGGGGCCTCGGGGGTCGATCAAAGATTAGCCTTGCCTACATTATACACATAGAGACCACGTAGTTCGACTGCCATAGACTCATGTTTTTTTTTGGCCTGACTTTTTGAGACTGACATTTTGACTTGTTTTTGGATTTTTGATATTATATGGATGTTGGATGTTATCCTGATGGTGATTGATGTTTCATGTTGGGTTATGTTTCGATCATTGTTTTTGTTGAATTTTTCTAAGCTTGTTTATTTTATTGCCCCCAATGATGTGTAGATATTGTCCTCAAGCTAGGTTGAGACATGACTATTTGCAATGATATGATAGTAGATGCAAAATGATAGTGAAAGTAACGACCATGACATGTATCCCAATAGATGGCGAAAGTTGGTTAAAATCACAAATAGTGCCTGTTTCCAAGTTTTCACTATATGTTTTTATTGTACTTTTTCATATTTTTATGATTTTTTTTTAATTTTTTAAATTTTTTTTGCTTTTGTTTTGTTCTTTTTTTTTGTCATTTTCATTACCAAGATGCCTGTTTGCCACGTTTTCATCAAGGAAACCATTTTTCAAAAGTTTGAAATGTGCACTAGGTGATTTAGGTGTAGTATCTTCTGAGATGGATACTGCTGAGAGGTTCATCAAACAAATCCCCTTCAGGTGTTGATAGCTGATAAGCGCCCAATCCATACACTGATATGAAGAAAAAGGGACCTAGCCAGTTAGGTTCAAACTTCCCTTTCTTTTCTCTGTCCTGCTGATTTCTAGGGTTCTCTTTTAGGACCAAATCACCAACCTGAAAGACTCTAGGCTTTACCCTATGATTGTAGCTTCTTGACATTCTTTTTTGGTATGCCGTTAGATGATTGACAACTTGTTGATGATGCTCATCCAGTAGTTCTAATTATTGAAGCCTAGATACTCTATAGTCCTCATCTGAAATCATTCCTTTTGGTGACACACAAAGTGATGGAATCTCTACCTCAATGGGTAGTATGGTCTCCAATCCATATACCAAGGCATATGGTGTAGCTCCCGTTGGTGTTCTGATGTTGGTTTTGTAAGCCCATAGTGTAGGATTGAGCTGAACATGCCAATCACATCCAACATCGTTAACCTTTTTCTTGAGTATTTTTAGAATTTTCTTGTTAGAGGCCTCTGCTTGGCCATTTCCTTGAGGATAATACGGTGTTGAGAAACGATGTTGGATATGAAATTTTTCACACAATTCTTGGACGTGCTGATTTTTAAATGGTCATCCATTATTAGTGATAACAAACTGAGGTATGCCGTACCGATAGATTATGTATTTTAATATGAATGACGAGATCTATTTTTCGGTGATAGTTGTGAGAGGAACTACTTCTATCCATTTTGTAAAGTATTCTATCACTGTGATTATGAACTTGTGTCCATTGGATGAAGACAAATTTATCTTTCCTACCAAGTCCAGTTCCCATTGACAAAAGGGCCATGTTGATGTGAATGGGTGTAATTCTTGAGTTGGTGCATGGATCAGATTACTATGAATCTGACACTTTTGGCACTTCTTGACAAATTGATAAGACTCCTTCTCCATACTTGGCCAATAATACCCTAAACAAAGGAGTTTCTTTGCTAGAGTTATACCACTTGAATGAGTTCCACAAATACCTTCATGACCTCATGTAAGGTTGTTTTAGATTTGTTATGTTCTAAACATTGGAGAAGAGTACCATCTAGACCTCGACAATAAAGTATGTCGGTGATTAAAATTATGTCGAGTGGATTGGGGGATGAAGTTGGATTTTTGGTTCCTGGAAAAATCAAGAGGAAGGATGTTGTCTTTTATGTACACATAGGTTTTTTCATAGATGGAGGATTCAATAGTATCTAAATGGTATATGGTTTGGGTTTCTGAACTATTATGAGAAGGATTAGATACTTGTTCTACCATAAACTCATAATGACCACATTTCTCTGGTAATTGTAAAAGAGAAGCAATTGTCACCATAACATCCGTCGCTTTGTTTTCTGCCCTTGGAATTTGCTCAAATTTTATATTGACAAATTATTGTTTGAGATCATCTATCAGTGGCTTTTAGGGCATCAACTTCTCATCTTTCTTTTGGTACTCGTCATTTACTTGATAAATAACTAGTTGAGAATCCCCATATACTTGTAACTCTATGATTTTCCATTCAATTTCCACTTTGACTCCAATGATTAATGCCTCATACTCTGCCACAATATTGGTACATTGAAACATTAGTCTATAATATTTTGGGATAGTGTGTCCTTGGGGTGTAATGAACAAAATTCCTAGACTAGGTCCTCTTTGTGTATATGATCTATCAAAGTAAAGTATCCATTGTTGTGGTGTTACTGTCAGAATGTCTGGATCAAGAAACTCCATTGTCATAGGCCGATCATCTATTAAAGGAGCTTCAACCAATTGTTCGGTGATCACTTGACCTTTGATGGCTCTTCTTTCTACACACTGAATATCAAACTCACTTAAAAGCATGACCCATTTGGCTAGTCTACCTGTTAAGGCAACCTTACTAAGTAAATACTTTAATGGATCAATTTTTTCTATGATCCAGATTGTGTGAGTCAACATGTAATACCACAACTGCTAGGTAGAAAATACCACCACCAAACAAGATTTCTCAATGAAGTTATAATTTATTTCATAGCCATTCAAATTTCTGTTGATGTAGTAAATGGCTTGTTGCCTTCCTTCATAATCTTCTTGTGCCAATAGTTCTCCTACAGAAATATCCATTGTTGCAATGTATAGTATTAAAGGTCTTGCTTTTGTAGGTGAAATGAGAATAGGTGGTCACATCAGATATTCCTTTATTTGGTTGAAAGTTGTTTCACACCCTTGATCCCATTTGAACACAACATTCTTATGTAATAGATGATTAAATGGGTGACTTTTGTCTGCCAATTGGGAGATAAATTTCCCGATTGATTGTAACCTTCCCTATAGTGACCTTAGTTGACTGATGTTTTTGGGTGGTGGCATTTCCATTATTGCCTTTACCTTTGTTGGATCTACTTCAATACCTTTTGCTGAGACTATATATCGTAAGAGTTTTGTTGATGTGACCCCAAAGACACATTTCTTAGGGTTTAGTTTGACATTGAAATTTTCTAGCCTTGTGAAAATTTTGCCCAAGATATCCAAATGTCCTCTGGAATAAGATTTAGCTAGAATATCATCCATGTAGTCCTCCATAAAGGTATGCATCATATCATGGAAGATAGTGGTCATTGCTCTTTGATAGGTTGCCCCTGCATTTTTCAAACTAAAGGGCATGACATTATAGCAAAAGGTTCCCCATGGACATGTGAATGCAGTTTTCTCCTGATCTTCTAGTGCTATCTTGATTTGGTTGTATTTGGAGAAACCATCCATTATTGACAACATGGCATGCCCTATTGTTAAGTCTACGATGATGTCTATATTAGGTAAAGGGAAATCATCCTTGGGGCATGCCTTATTTAGATCTCTATAATCTATATATATCTTGATACTATTATCCGACTTTGATAGAGGTACAATATTTGATATCCATTCGGCATAATCAATAGACCTAATGAATCCAGCATCCAATAATTTCTTCAACTCAACCTTTACCATTAGTGCGATGTGTGGATGCATATTTCTCAATTTTTGTTTTACAGGTTTGATTCCAATAGGTAAATACAAATGATGCATTAAAATATTTGGGTCCAAAACTGACATATCAAAGTATGACCAAGCAAAGTTAATGCTTCTTTCTTCAAAGAATTTGATAAATTCAGGTCTTTCTTGTGCTATCATAGATTTTGCCAGATGTAAAATATTTGCTCTTTCTTTTGTACCAATGTTTACAGATTGTGTAGGCTCCACTAGAACTGATAAAATTTCATGATAATGATCCGGAAGGGTGTCAAATCTCCCATCTTTCAGTGCCTCAAAGAGGTTTTCACCATCTGATGCGTTCTTTATTTTTCTCCTTTCAAGATCTAATACTGCCATAGAATGGTTTTCACCATTAGATCCATTATTCCTATTTTTATTTTTGCAACTGGAAGATTTGACATCCTCCTATCGAATTGCATTGTTATGAGATTTATGGATATAAATTGTATTAGGTTCATCACAACAAAGGAAATTTATGATAGCATCATCATTTGCATAGATGGGTACATTTAGAGGTTCAATGGGTTCCCAGTTGATAAGTTTGGGATGGACTAAGGGAAGGAAGTCTTCAGATTGACTTGGGTTGATGGCGGTAAGGGTTCAGATAGTTATATCTTTAGAGGTATCATTAGGGATGTCGAGGTCAATGGTGTCACTCTCCTCAAGATTATCTAGTTCACTTGATGTTTGTTCATCCTCACCTGAGTCATCGATATGTTGAGATTCTAATACAAGCGATCTAGACCCCGAGCTCTGTCCCTCCTCACATGTAGGTGCATACTATTTTATAACATTGATTTGAACATTTGTGTAAGATATATCATAATATAGATCCCATTCATATTCATTAGAATCTATTTCAAAGCTATTTCTTACTTGAAGGATTCTTTCAACTGCTTTCTTAGTCATTTCTTGTTTTTCTTCTTCTGAGTATCCCAGTCGTGTCTTATCTTTTGAATTAAGAGTAAGAGGTTGAATAGGTTCTATGATGCCTTCTTTCCTTTTTCCAACAGGTCCCTATCCTTCATAACCCATTTTTTCTAAAATAGCCTTTCATTTGCCATACTTATCTATCTTGATGTTGATGGTACTTCATCTTTGTACAACCAATCAAGGATAACTTTGTTTTTTGATTCATTCTATATAGTACCGGATTTAAAAAATCTTTCCTCTAGAACCATGGTAGATTGTGTTGTTTGTTGTTTTATCATTGATGGTTATCCATATGACTTTGGAGATGGAATCAATTGTGAAATATTAAGAGACTGCTCAATAGAATATTGTCCCATGCCTTTGTCTATTAGCTGGACCTGTTCTTGGAATTTCTATGATAGAGAATTTAAAGGATCCTTTTGTCAATTAATGTAGATTCAACAACACTTGTATCTTCTGATTTATCCTTTTTCTCCACCCACTTGGATATAATGTTTGGAGGTTTTTTTCCATCTGATGAAATTGAAGTGCATGCTTCCCTATTATGAGGCACAAAGGTGTCTTGAGAAGTTCTGAGTGTGTTACAATGTTGAGGATTGTTATAATTTGCTGATATAGTCACCTCTTGTCCATTAACTAGAAATTCAGACACTGGTGATAGGTCAAAGGTACTGCCTGCATTTCATGAATCCACAAATGTCCTAAGAGTATATTGTACGTTAACTCTTTTTCTAGTACCCGGTATGCTATATTTTTCACCTTTGGTCCCACTTGAATGGGCAACACAATTAGTCCTTTAGAAGATCTCTCTTCTTCATCATAAGCCTTTATTGTCATTTTTCTTCGAGCATCAGTAGAATTATCTGAATACCCTAGTGCATGGATTCACTTTAAAGTACAAATATTTAAACCAGCTCCCCCATCTATTAGGACTCTTTTAACTTGATGTTTGTGGATCGAAAATTCAATATGGAGGGAAGTGTTAAGTGGATGATTAAGCGACACATCATCCTGCTCAGAGAATGATAGATAGTGTGGTGTGGTCAAATGTCCCACCATAGCCTGGAATTGACAAATATCTAGGCTGTTGGGTACTGTGGTGGCAACAAGTGCTTGTTCTAAAATCTCCTTATGAGATGGTGATAGTTTAAGGAGTTCAAGTATTGATATTTGCGCTGGTATTTTCTAAAGTTGGTCAATAGTGTCATATCGAATTGGATGTGGAGTGGTGTTTTTAGGTGCAACTCCCTTCAAAATTACCTTGGATTGCCCCCTTGTCATTACATTAACTAGTTGATAGTCTTGTCTTTCCCTGATTTTTAAAACATTTATTTGATTGTCGGATATTTGTATGCTTGGGATTAGATCAAGGGGAATAATGTCATTGGTTTTGTTGTTGTCCATGTGATTACTGGTTGCAATATCACTTTTTTACTTCGGATAAACAAAAGATCATGTTATTATAAAAGCGATTGACATTTTTGCCTTTACTGTTTGTAGAAGATGAATCTCCCTTATCGTAATTTGGTAAAGGGTCTTTAAAGGCTGTATGATCATTATTTTTTTGATGTCCCTCTACCTATACCTTTTTTTTGTCAATTAGATCTTGGACTATATGTTTCAATTTGATGCAATCATTTGTCTTGTGTCCCTTATTGTTATGGAAGTTACAATAATTTACATCATTCCACCATGGTGGTTTGACTTTTGGATCTCAAAATCATGCTTCTCGTGTAGTGATAAGACCACTCGCAACAAGTTCCCTCATTGCCAATTCCAGTGTTTGGCCTAATGGTGTGAATTGACGCTGATTTGATGATTTTTGATACGTTTATGGTTTTGATTCTCCTTTGTTTAGATTATTGTTCTGATTGATAGTTGACTTGATGTTTTGATCATTATTTTGGTTTGTCTTTGTAGTAGAGGTGGTCAAGTTGAAAACTGGTTTCACATTTTGTAAATCATTTGTAGTTTCGTTGATCCCAGTATTTCTGTTCTTTTGCCAGAATTTAGGTTTGTCATTGTTGGTGTATTGATTTGAGGAGCTGGTGTTGTTTGATTTTTCATTGTAGTGTTTGATCACCCCTTGTTTGACTAAAGCTTCTTCGATTTTAAGGCCATTTTTTATTACCTTTTCAAATTTTGGAGGGCATTGTAATTTGAGCCTATCGCTCATCTCACCCGTCAAATTATCTATGATTAACTCCATTTTTCATCCTCAGGTATGAAGCAAGGATATCTAGCAAATAGTCTTTGCCATCATTGTAAAAAGGACAAGAATGTCTCACCTTTGTTTTACTTCATGTTATAGAGGTCCTTTATCATGATGTCATGTTGAATGTTAAAAGAATATTGTGATATGAACCTATTGACGAGCTCTTCAAAAGTGCATATTCCTGGTTGTAGTTTGGAAAACCATTCCATACATTGACCTCCTAAGCTTCTTGGGAATAACCTCATTAGGTAAGTTTCTTCCTATGCGAACTCTAAGCTCATGGTTCTAAATTCCCTTACATGGCCGATTGGATTTGTCTTACCATTATATTTTTCATATTTTGGAAATTCGCAATGTCTAGGGAAAGGGATCATGTCTACTATTGGATCAAAAGGATAAGGACAAATGTCCTATAATGCATACCTTTTCGTGTTTCCATTTGTCATGTCTTGAATCTGTTGTTGCAAGTTTTGAATTTTCTATGTCAAGGCCACAACTTGATATGTGTTTGGCATATGTTGTGATATTTCAGTTTCATTTGTTCTAGGTGCTTCTTTCAAGCAATTGACATCGAAAT
>CM021104.1:9700480-9832212 GCA_007115665.2 Sequoiadendron giganteum | reverse complement strand
AAGCTAGCATTAAGAGATATTTATCCATGTCTTGCTCTAAGATATTTTCCATAAATTTATGGAATTTTGGGTCTTGTTGCGCTGCTTGTATGTCCTCTACTTTTATTTCATTTGTGTCATTTTGATGATGTCCACTCCAAGAATTTTCTTTAGCCATGATGTTTGATGTTTCAGTTTCTTTTTCTTTAAATTTTTGTCTTTGTGATCTCGTCAAAATTGGCATACAAGTGTTTGTTACTTTGACTAAACTTTGATCTTCTATGTTTGGATTAGTGTTAGTTGAATTTTGACAAAGTCAAATAGAATGATATATTCTATTGATGAGACCAAGTTAAAATATCTGATATAGTGTTTTGTTTCGTGATTGTAGGATGTCAAAATCCTGATGAGGAAACTTAACTCAATAATCCAAATTTGTGTTTTGATAATTGGACACTTTGTAGCTTACAAGATCCGGGTTTTACTTGAAAGAATTTTGACTTGTAAGAACCTTTGTTTCAGGTCTAAGACACTGTCTGGACTAAGAAGATGTTTTTGTCTAATAAAAATCCAAGTTTTCGATGTCAACAAGTCTGATTGATATGTTCGGAAGCTCTCTATTCATTTTAGTTTTTGGAAGCGCTAAAATAGAGCTTAGAAGCACTAAAACAAAATGCAAAAGCACTATTTTTTCAAAAGTGCTAAAATAAAGTGTGGAAGCGCTATTTTTTAGAAGTGCTAAAATAGAGTGTGGGAGTGCTAAAATAGAGCGTAGAAGCGCTATTTGCAGAAGTGCTAAAACAACATGTGGAAGCGCTATGCCAGTCTTCTGAAGCGCTATTTTGCGAAAGTGCTAAAACAAAGGTCAGAAGTGCTGAAACAGAGGGTGTTTGGAATTTTGATTTTGACTAGATATCTCCACTAGTAGGTTTTTGATGTTGGATGATAAGCCTAAAGACTTTGAGTTTTCTTATTTCAATAATTGATCAGGCCTAGTGGAGTATTCTATCATTGGCTGTGGGATGGAGGACTGACAAATGGGTTGACTACGATTATGATATTGTGTAAGAGCTCTTCTTTGAAACAAAACTTGTGAATAAAGAGGCTCCAAAGAGAAATCACCAATATAACCCCTAGCGAAATCGTGATACCTATGTATGAAAGTTCTATGATGAAGTAAAATTTTTATACTATGATACAAGAAATGTTTTCTTCTTAAAATATTTTGGTAACTAAGTGGTTTCTTCAGTTTCTTGATTTTGATGGATTTCTTGAAAAACTTTTTGGATTTCCAATCTCTAATCATGAATTTTTCTAGGTGATTCTGTTTGACTCTTTTTGATGTTTTTCCAGATGATCTTTACTTGAGTTAAATGATTTGAGAAAACGACAAGAAATTGTAGAATAATTATCTTTAATCCTAGAATCTAAACAAATAGTGTATGTCCAAGAACCATGAATGGTCCCTATTGATTTCCACTGGTTTGTTTTAACAAAAAAACACTTCAGACATACTCACTCTTAAGGTCAAAAAGGTCATCGTCATACTCAACAACCCACATCTTAAAATTGCATTGACTCACACAACCGTGTCACCCCCTAGAGGGCGTTCGTGTTTTTATCTTTTCCAAACGCGTACTCAAAGTTGGATTTCTCGTCCCTTGAGAAAATGGTCCTTGTCAATTGTATGGTGTCTTAGGGGCAGATTCTTCCCTTCCCTTGCATCATGAGTATTACAATGTTTGGTTATTGACTTAGCTGGATACTACACTATGGTTCTTAGATAGGGTTTCCATTCAAAGAGGAAATAGATGAACTCCCTCAAGAGACCTCCCAATCTTTAGAACAAATATTTTGGGGATGGTTATCTTTGCACAACTCTAGAAAAAGTGGGTTTCCCTATATTCACTTTTAATTTTATAGTGGGTTGGAAAATCTGGCTTTGGTTGTTCCCACTTAGGTCGTTCCCGTAGGGTGAGTAATTTTTCCCACTACGACATGCCTTCTAAAGGATTTAAAAAGCGTAAATTGCATGGAAATAAAGGATGAGTCTGGCATTTTGATCACCCAGTATAGGGGAGAGCATAAGTTTATTCACCACACAAGCACATTAATCAATGTTCGATTTTAAAACCCAAAAGAAAATTTTTGCTATTCTATGTGAATATTTTGCTTCACAAAAGTCATGGTGTCAATTTTTAATTGATATAGAAAAATGTGTGATGTCTATCCTATGATTGATAAATTTTAAATCAAGTGACTACCCTAGGATTGATTATTTTTAGTCCAAATGCATCAAAGTAAAATTCTGGCCGCGGTCACGTCAGATCCAGATAAGAAGTTATAGAAGCATTGAAACAAAGAATAGAAGCGCTACAATTTATATAAGATGCGCTATAGTGAAAAGCGCTAAAACAGTTTCCTGAAGCGCCATATAAATTCTTAGAAGTGCTATATCAGATGTGCTAGAAACGGGTGGCCGCTGCGTTGAAACAGATCATGGAAGCGCTATAGTTTCCTCCTTAGAAGCGCTAAAACAGTTCTCAGAAGCGCTATAGTGTTGTGGAAGTGCCAAAACAGAGCTCAAAAGTGCTATATTTTTCCTTGGAAGTGCTATAGTTTTCGTTGAAAGCACCAAAAAATTTCTCACTCGTGCTAAACTGAACATGCCAGAAACCTATGCAACACTTTCCAGAAATTTTTTTGTGAAATATGGGGTTATGCCCCACGGTGGGTGCCAAATTGTAAGTGTGAAATAAGTATGAGTAAAATAACACTTGTTAATGAAAAATTATATCAAAGATTCAACAATTAATTTATTAAAAGAGCAAAAATCTTGAAAGTGTCTCATTGTTTCCTATCTTTAAAGATTTATTAAGCTACGGTGCTCTCAGATTTAGTAAAACACTATGACTGTTAAAATGCCAATTTAAAGAACGAAATGATACTAGATGTAGTGATGAAATGATTTGATAATGATTTCTAAATGATATGAAGCTATTGTAATCTATTCTGATATGAAAATTGATGAAAGAAAGCTACAATAAAACTAAGATGTAGCCATGATATGAATTCTAATGATGCTATGATTTCTGTGATGCTAAGATGCTATATGCTTGATTGCTTGATTGCTATTGCTACAGAGTAAGTTTGCACAAAGTTGGGATATTCTGGATCTATTTACTGTTGAATGAGGCTGTATTTATAGATTTCTTGGCAGCAGATTTGCACAGGGGCAGCAGAGTAGAGGCTTGGATTCAATCTAGATGATTGAATGGTGAAAGATTGAGAAGATTTTGGGAAAGGTTCCCCCCCCTGAAAACACCAAGCAAGATGATAGGAAGAACTGATGGAAGAGGATGAAGGAGTTGCCTACAAATTTATCTTCAATTTGTCTCCAAATTTTCCCGTGAGATTGAGTCAATTAATTTAGACATAAATTAGACATATAATAGCTAATTTGATTTGTGCAACTTTTGAGTGAAAATAGGAAATAGCTGTAGAACGCATTTCCATTGAATATTTGGATTTATTCAATTTAGGCAAGAAGATATTTAATTTAATAAAACAAACTATAGCAGTCTATTTATTAATTAAATAAATATGGAGGAAGTGTGATAATTAAATAAAACAAAGTCGAAAATTTGTTTATTTAATTTAGATGATGACATGATTAAGATAATAGAAGAATTTAATAATGATAATTAAATAAATTTGTTTGTTTAATTAAGAAGAAATACTGTAATAAAGATAGAAGAAATAAAAGGTGAATTATATAAATAAATATTTCTATTTATTTAATAGTAGAAGAATAAAATGTTAATTAATCAAATAATTCATATTTAATTAATTAGATTTCTTAGACCATTTTTTCGTGTATACACAACCCATTATGTATTTTCACATGCTTCCCAATCTCCTAAGATAAAAAACTGACAAAAAAATGCAAGCTCCCTTGTCCAGATAGTCCATGTGCTTGTTGTCAAACTCCTAAATGAATGTCATTTAGTAGATCCACTAATTGTCTCACAGTCAACTCTAGGTAGAATGTTCTCTGTTAGAGTAATAAGTTATTTTACTTAATTAATTTAATCATATTGGTTAATTAATTAAGTCACTTATTCCTTTAGGTTACTTAAGCTAAACTTAGGCACATTAATAATTATTTATTAATTATTAAGTTTGCACACTAGGGTTTCATTTAGGGTTTCCTATTTTTAGGTTTTCTTGATCTCCTTCATAAGGATTGATCTCATTGTAATTATCATATTATTCAATAATCAATATTCTGATTTTGCTTACACATTCTTGCTTGAGAGTTTACAAAACATCTTCTTGTTTGTTTTGGATATCTATTGCATGTGATAAGTGATTTCATGCAAGTGATTGTTGGGAACTGTGAAGTTGGATTTATCAAGTTCTACATGGTATTAGAGCTCTAGACCTATGGCTGCTTGTTCGTGATTTGAAGATATTCTCTCACAAAGTATTTTTTGTGTAATGGTTTCAAGCCAAGCTAATTTTTTGAGGATCTGGGGGTCGCCTATTTTTTTGGGCATTTTTGGAAAAACAGACCTTGCCATTGAGTTTGCAGTGCCCCAAAACCCCTATTTTCATATAAAATTTGTCGATTTTGGACATAATCATCCGAAAAGACAAAACATTTTTGCCCCAAGGCTGTATGGCCCTAGGGCACTTAGATCGAGGCTCAAAAATTAAAAAAATTAAAAAAAAACTATTGAAAAATAAAAAAATGCAAAAAAATTCTACATGGCTAGTATAAAGAAACCTCACTGCCCTTGCACCACCCAGCAGCCACCTGGGCACTACCCACCACTGACAACTATGTACAACACGCCACTGCCACTCTGCTCCAAGGCCCAGCCCTCGCGGGCTTAAGCCTCTGCCCACAGTCTCTTCAACAACTGAGCACTTACCTTCGGCCCCCGCTAGGTGTTCAACCCCTTGCATTGTCACATCCATGACCAAGAGCTCTGCTGATCGCCCCAGCCGCTAGCCCCCTAGTCTACCCAAGCGACCATGGGCTTATTTTTTTTAGCCCTTCAGGGCTCTGAAGGACATATTGGACATTTTGGAGCTATTTTACGGAATCAGGCATATCTTGGGCACTTCAACTCTGTTTTTTGAAAATGAACGGGCATCAAAAAGTTGGTTTCATGCTCTATCTAGTGGTGTAGGTGTGATTTTCTGGTTTATTTTTTGATACTTTTTTTAACCTCTGAAGTCCAAAGTTGCTGTTTTCACTATAGGAGGCGTAACTTTTGTGTCTGGACTCCGTTTTGCGAAAAAAAATAGGAATCAGAAAGCTAGTTCAAATCTCTACACAGATCTCAAACCTATTTTTTCTAGAATTTTTACCAAGTATCTGATATTCTTATTTAATCTTAGCCTTTACCTTTTCAGTTATTTTCTTGGGAAGCATGCAATCAGTATATATATTTTTAGATTAGCGAGCATTATTTTTTTCTTTGAGAGTATATATTGTTTTTTTCTATCATGGATACACATAATATTGTACCCCTTACTCCATTCAACTATTTTGGTTGGAAAAAAAAATGGAGATTCATTTGAAACACAAAGGGTTGTACAGGGTAACCATGGGTACAAAAATTAAACTGGCAGGTGCTACTGAAAAGAGAAAGTGGTTTAATAGATGTGATAAAGATTATGGTACATTATGTATGTCTCTTTCATTTGCCTGACTTAACAAGTTTCTAGATGGTGTTCATAGCCATAAATTTAGAAATCACTCAGTATAGGTTCAATTTTTTTGCTAAGGAAGGAATTGAGAAAGTCTGGTCTTCTTGAATATGATATGTTGAAAAGGAGTTTGGGTTTACTCTAGAAAAGAGCTCTTGATAATATAATGTGCAGTTATGAATTAATGCTTGTGCATAAATACCACATCATTCACACACTAGTTCAAGCTTCATGGCCCCCATCAAGTATGGATGGAGTTTTTCTCTCATAGAGTAGCTTTTCTCTAAGTAGCCGATCAAAGATATGGAATTATTGCAAAGGGCTTAATTGAAAAAAGTGCACTATATTTACAGGGACTTTTTTGTAGAATAACATCAAAGAGTTTTTTAGCACAATATGGTTGATGAGACCTAACCTTGTTAGTGGTTTCTTGGGTAAAAAACTGAAGCTAAGCCAAAAAATTCAAAAATGGTAACATGAGTGGTCAAGTAGAATTTGTTGACAATAAATTGCAAAGTTCAAGTTTGTCGGCAATACCTTTGTTCATTGTCACAATATTTATTTTGCATGACAACTTCAAATGAAGCATTCCAATGTAGTTATTATTTTCATCTTTGAATTCATGGTACAAACTTCCAAACAAAATATCCACTAAGCAATGTTTGTATGCAAGTGTAGGTGGATTTTCCTAGTGTAATTTTATAGTGGCTATCAGCAGTAGATTTTACGTGCAAAGGAGTTGATATGGAAGTATTACATGCGACATTCCTCAAATGAAAATAATTCATTCTATTGATTAAATAAAAAATGAATATTATAATTTTTAGTCAACATGCTATCCATTTAAGGTAGGTTGTGTCATCCGAAAGCTTAGTTTCTTGACTAGTTTTGTTTTGTGGACTAGAGTCATTGTCCTTCATACATACATAGTTCTAGTCAACTAAATTATACAAATACACTAGCATTGTTAAGTGCAAGAAAAAATTGGGAATCCTTCAAGCTATATGACAATGAATAGATGAAGATAATTTAAGTAATGATCCATGAAGCCATTTCGTAGTTGCTAAAATGTATAATGGCAATCAAGGAAAATATGTTTTCTATGACCATATTGACAAAATATATGTCAGAGGAGAAAAGATATGGCATCTTGCTAAAGTTTTTATTTTCTTTCGTACTTGATATTTATTGTGAAATAGAATCCATGACCAATAGCTAGAAGCAAGCGCTCAAATGCGTTTATGTATAATTTGGGGAAAATGTGAAATATTCATTGAAATATGCAAAAACCAACTAAAATATGTTTCTTGATTGACATTCCAATAATATACAAGTAGAACATAATAATAGGGGGTAAAGCACAAAGCAAGACAAGCCTACAATGCAAAAAATAATATAGCTACAAATGACAACACAAGGAAAAGATAACTGCAATGCAATACATTTTCTATATCTAACCAAAACAACTCCGTTGCAAGGAAAACATGCTGTGTTAATATAGAATACAACTAAAGAAAAGGCTCAACTTACAAGTGTGCAACATAGCATGCCATGAACATGTTCTTATATCTATTCATATACATTGTAAGTGATCTGAGTTGCAATTGCCACCTAAAAATAAAAACAAGGCACCTATCAATTTTAATCGTAAATAGAAAATTTGTATAGGAATGCATTCCAATTTCCAATGGGAAACTATTATGAACACTACTACTTATCAACCAAAAAATTTGGATCGAACATGTTTTTAGGGCCAAAAATATCAGGAAAGCATAAGTCCATCGTATCCTACTATGCAAAGAGGCTTTTGCTATACTCTGTGGATTTTTTTGTGTATTACGAACTTTGTCATTTTTCTTTTTTTGTAATTTTCTCATTGCAAGCTGCTTACATTGGTCTTGATTTTGTATAGTGATTTTTTGTTGGCCCCATGGTTGTCATTGTACCAAAAGATCAACCTGCTAATGCCCGATACAACTGCTAGAGTTAACGGGTCCACCGGAGGCAGTTAGTCCATGTCACGAATCCTGAGGGGAGTGTTGACCAATTGCCAACAATCTCCCCCTCAATGTTACCTGAGGGGATTAGAACTCGACACCTTTGGCCCTGATATAATTTTTGGAAAGAGACACTGCACATGTTATTTGGTGTTGTTATTGATGGCAACCCTATTTAGTGATTCGATCCGCACTTCAGTAGTTGCCTATACTAAAATCTAGATTGAAGAAATGTATTATTTATCAAAGCTAGAATAGGGTATGCGACAGAGTTGTGTTTTTTGATTCATATAAAATTATCTATAATCATTTTGAGTTAAGGATCTCAAGGAAGATATTTTGATGTATGAACTATGTTATCTTTGAATCATAGATCCTCGTATTGATTCGTGTGCAAGTTAGAAGATCCGGTTGATTGATTTTTTGTTTAACAGTGCAAGAAAGCCAACTAAGTGAATATAGCGTGTTGTGGATCTTCAAGGGGTAACTGTTTGAAGTGTTTTGTGCTTGAGCATGTTTTTCTAGGTCCTCACTATGTTGTGACTAACTTTGGTTGGTGCATATTGAAAGTTATCTATAGATTGAGCTGACGGTTTGTAAATATTTTATGTTTTATTGAAGCTAACATGTGGTTGATTAAATATTTAGTTGCGGATATATATAAGAGATCATTTATATTATTTGGATGTATGTGCGATGTGTGTTACAAAATTTAGAAGGATTGTAGATAAATTATGCACAGTTTCACTTATGCATAAAAGGATTTTGTGATGTGAACTAAAGCAGATAGAGTAGAAGAGTAGAATCAGACAAAAGGTCAAGAATGTGAATAATGTGCTTAACTAGAGCTATAATCAGGCATTTGAAGATGCTCCTTCATAGTTCATCTATGCCAGTAGTTTTCTGGAAGTGACAGTAAGATAGTGAGTCTTCATTTTGTATTTGAGTAGTGAAATCTAGGCAGTGTGCCTGAATGCATGTGCATTCCCATTTGTAAACACTTATATTTGAGTACACTCTAATTGTGGATTGGCCTTCCATTGTGGCTTTTCCCCTAACAGGGTTTCAATGTAAAAATCCTTGTTATGGTGTTGTGGTTAATTTCTTTATGTTTTTGCATCTTTCTTTTGCTTCAATGTTGTAAGTGGTTTAAAGATCAGATTAATAAAGTTAATTTTGCAGAACACTAAATCACCCCCCATCTCAGTGTTCCTTGATTCCAACATTTTCATGCTTTGACATCTTTTGGTTTGTGCACCAAATTTTTTTGTTGGGGTTGGCTAGTTACAAAATGTATTAGGGCTTGTAACTAGATTGACACAATATCCAAAGGCAACAAGAAGATCACAAAGTGATTGATGAATCGATAAGGGAATTGAATGATAAGAAATAACATAAAATAGACCATTCCAAAAAGGTTTAAATCACTGAAAACTTAAAATCTCTGTCTGTTGGAACAATTTATGCCTATCATATTGAAAGCAAAGAAGAAGCCAGTTGTAAGCTCTTATATCTTTTTTTGCATAGTTGTTTTGCATTTGTGCATTTTATGGGTTAATGTCCACTATTCCCTATTTTTGAGTGGTTGTGTTGTGTTTTTATTTTCTTAGATTGTTCGTGTTGGTGTGTTTATGCATTAGTCTTTTTTGTTTAGTTTAAGATTGAAGAGGATAATGTGTTGCTCATGATTAACGATGGAAATAGATTTCTCTCTCATCAAACAATCTGAGCAAATGGTTGGACAACACAAAAAAGACAATGTAAAAGATATGTGAGATTACAAATGTCTATTTTTTTGACAGGTTTTATTGTGTAGGAATAATTTATCAAGATGATTAGGCAATGCAACTAATGTTTTTCTCAAGAGTCTTAAGACCTGGTGGAGGGATTGATTAATACCAGCTACAACTCAAGAATACAGTCAAGGCAATGAAAACAATGAAGGATAGTGAACAATAGACATTAACACACAAAATATAGAAAACAACAAACAATACACATTAAACCATACAATGGAAGATTGTAAAAAAACTATAGAGAAATATTGTAAAAGATATACAAACTTACAAATGCTTTGTCTTTCTCTCTCCATACAATAGACATGAATTCTTTCTTTAACCAAAGATTTAATGATTTTATATCCAAACACTTTGCATTTTCTTAGAGCTAATTCTCAGTCTTATTTCGTACATGTATTTATCATGTCCAACACAGAAGATGACATTAATGAATTATGGTGTTAAGTATTGTATTCAAGAATAAAGACTCATCCACAAAACCTTGTAAAGGTAGGGAAGAGTAGATATTAATCCACAAAGTGCAGACATCAAGAAACAATAGGCATTAACTCATAAAATGTATAGCTGTAAAAAACTACTATTTGCATATTCTCATCTATTGTGAGGAGACTCAAGTGCAGCCATCATATTTGTGTTGTATGTTCATTTTTTTCCTAGGTTGTTTGATGAGGTTGAAGTTTGTGTCTGTTGGGAGGGTTTTCATCTACTATGTTGAAAGAAAGAAAGATGGCCTTTGTAAGTTACTCTCTCTTGTACGCTTTTCTTTTTTGTTTGTCCACTGCTTTGCTCAGATTGTAAATGGAAAATGAAAATTAGGTGTAAGTAACTGGAAAATGTCTGGGAATAAAATCGTTAAATTTTTGTATGTTGAAAGGGTTTATAGTGTTTTACAATGTTGTTTTTATAGTGGTTTACATATTTTCATTTTATGGGTTGGTGTCTATTGTTTGTTGTTGTTTGTATTTTGCATGTTTATGTCTATTCTACACTATTCTTTATGGGTCAGTATCTATTGCCAAGTTAAATAGTTAGTTGCATTTCAATTTATTCGATGAAGATGAGAATAGCTACTATTTTGAATATTTCTTCATTTTGAAGTTTTAATCCTGTTGAGCAAAGTTTTATTTGTGTTATTTTCTCATTTGCTTAGGTTGTGTCTATGAGTGTAAATATTGGAACTAGCCTTTCTTGTTTGGTCTTTTGCAATCTTGGGATGCTTTTATGGGGTGTTGTTTGTTGTCAACTTGAATACCTAACATCGTAATTTATTAATGTGGATTTCTCCGCTACCCATGATTAAAAATGGAAGCAGCTAGTTGCACTTCAATCTATTGAGTGAAAATGAGAATTGTTCATATTTGAAATATTTCTTGGGCTTGAATTTTAAATTATGTTGACCAAAGTGTTATTTTGATTGTTTTCTCATTTTATACATATATATACATATATATGTACACACACACACACACACACACACACACACACACACACACACACACACATATATGCATATAAGCATACATATAAATATACATATGCACATATATACATATGTATACATGTACATATACATATCTATGTATGGATAGTTACATGAACATATATATATATATATATATATACAAATATACATATATATATGCATACATACATATACATATCCACGTATATGATTATATATTCTTATATATATATATATATAAAGATATAGGCATACATATAGATATGTATAAATATATATGTACATATAGATATAATGATTCTATACCAAGACCCAGGTATATGCAAAGTGTAGAGTGAACCTAATTTTCATTGTTATTTAATAAATTGAAGTGCAATTGTAGTGCATGTGCCAAAAGAGAAAGCATCCACCCATAAAATCAAACCTAGTTGTACGCTAAATTTGGAGCACACACACAAACATATATATACACATATGCAAATATATATGTACACATAGCCAAATACAAATACACACACACACACACACACACACATGTATGCATACAAACATACATATTTATATGCATACACATATAAATTTACATATATACAAACATAGAGGCATTTATATACATATATACATATATACATATATATACACATAGTTACATGCACATACATATATATATTTATGTATAGAAACATACATATACATATGCATAAACACATATACATATGCACATATACAAATATAAATACTTATATATATATTCATACATAGAAGCATATATATATGTATATACATACATATGTACACATGGATACAATGATTTTATACCTAGATGTTTTCCAATTATTTGGACCTAATTTTCATTGTTGTCTAATAAATTCAAGTGTAGTTGCAATGCATGAGTGCATATAGTAGAAATTAACCATAGAATATAGAGATGAATAAAACTATAAAACGACACTATAAAAGATATAGCAACTTACAAATGCTTCATTTTTCAATTCCAAAATTAGTGAAGGACTTAGCATGATAGTGTCCTTTTCATGATTAAGAATGAAAGTAATATTTCCTCAGCATGTATGCACTACAGTTGAACTTGGATTTAGTTGACCAAAATGAAAATTAGGTCTAACTAATTGGGAAATGTCTTGGTGTAAAATGATTAAGTTTGCATCTATTCAAAGGGTCTATGCCTATTGTATTGGGAGTGAAAGATGAGGCATTTGTAAACTCATCTATCTTTTACAATGTCATTTTGTAGTTTTTTCTTCATTTGTATTACACAAAAAAAATAAAAATAAAAAAAGCGTAAAAGATAGAGTAAGTTACAAATGCCACTTTCATCGCTTGCAATACCATAATCCCGTACTCATAATAAATGAGAAGATGCAAATAGTAAATGAAAATGTACTACTCAAGATGTCACACATCCCCAAAAAGAGTCCATGGTAAGATACGACTAGACAAAAAAAATCATGAAATATTTTGAATAGCAAAGCTCCCTACAATAATTATTATTATAAAATTTTTTAGAAAATACCAAAACCACGAGGAAAATTACACCCGCCAATCACGAAATTGCAAGAGTAAATTAATTAATTTTTTTTTTCTTTCTAAATATTCCCCTGAACATCACCAAAACCATATCTTTATTTTTCTAGCATCATTTCCTAGGCACAATTTTTATATGCAAGATTGAGGCGATAACATTATTTCCCCGCCTTATAAGGGTAGGGACTAAAATTACAAAAAAAATCTATTCGAAAGATTTGAAATTTTCTTCATTAACAATGGAAGAAATATCTCATCCCGACATATGCATTGCAACTACATTTCAATCTATAAAGTGGAAATAAAAATCACACCCAAGTAGCTGGAAAATATTTGGGTCTAACATTATTAGCTTTGTGTCTATTGAGAAGGCTTTGATATGGCCATCCTCTAACACTTTCTCTTTCCATGCACACATAGCATTCTAATAATGGGATTATGCATATATAGTTTACCAATTCTATTTAAAATCAATAGACTGGAATGCAACTCTCGTTAATGACTTCTGCTATAAAATTCAATGACTTGCAGTCTTTATTCATTTCCTTACACTGGGTCTCAGACATTAAAACTTGGGAAAAAGTTGTTGCACTGTCATTTGGGTGTTGCTTACTCACTCGCTAAGATTGTTTGATGAGACAAACATCTCTATCTATTGACAAGATCTATGTCTTCCATATTTGAAACAAAGAAAGATCTTATTGTAACTTGGTATGTGTATGAAATCCATGTATAATGAGAAGGTTTCATACATATGATCTTCAAGACCAAGAACAAGTGATTTATAAGTACTATTCTTTTTGCATTGTTTTCTTTTGTCTGGTTAAGGAAACTAATCAATATCAAAACCATGTCTCCTAGCAAGGTTATTTCTATCATGTTCAAAAAAAGAAACAAGTCATTTGTAATTTTTAACATCGTTTACATTATTGTGCTCTATTTTTTCCTTTCTCTTTCCTCTTTGACCATCTTTACAAGGAATTGCCTCCTCTTCAGCTGCAGACTTAACACCATAATCCATCAATATTTGCTTCTTTTCTTCCAACAACTAACAAAGCATCTGATGGACTCAAGCACACTCCACATCAATGAATTCAGATATCAAACTCCTGTCCTTACTACCCCCTCAAAAGCACTCAAAAGGATAATTGTAACAATTTATTCATTTTGTCGAGCTCTTCTATATTAAATAATTTCTCTTTCTAATATTTACTTTTTTTATGCTTTCAACTTTCACTTGTGCAACCTAATTCCTACTTTTAATCTCTCTATGCAATTACCTATATCAACAAAGTTTGATAAACAACCTCAGTTGGTGCTGATTGATATTCATGCACCTATAACCATAATGAAATTATTATTTTTACACATCAAGTTGACTGATTCTATGTACATAAAGCTATTTAGATTCCCACAAATTATACATTACATTATTCACTGTAATCCATCAAATACCATATTTCTCATACACGCTACTTAGTTGAGCATATTTATCCTAGGTTTGATACAAACACTTTATCAATACTAGTGTTTGTTGGTGTAATTAATTGTTTTGTACCTTGTCCTAGGTCGTCATTACACCTTAGTTAAGTTTACTTAGGGACCACATAGGAGTTGTTGGAGATTTTCCACCTTTGGTGGACTTATCATGTTATCACTTTATCATTTCCACCTTTTGTGGACACATCATGTGATTCCTCTTCACCTTTTGTGGTGGTTATCACATTATCACTTTCCCACTTTAGGTGGAGTGATAGCTTTTCATAGTTGTCTCATGCCATAGGATTACAACACTTGTCATAATATTATGCCCTCCTATGTTCTCACCTTGGCTATATAACCAAGGGGTCTCTACTACATTTGTACATTGATACATACATTATTCCTATTTGCATTATTGACAGAATACAGTTTATTCTTGTCATATTGTTTCTATCTCTCTTATGCTTGTGCTTCCATTAGGGCTCTAGATCTTGGGTGGCTACCTTCATAGCCAATTCTTACATGGTATCAGAGCTATTAGAGTGCCTTTGGATTGTCATTTTGGGGAGATCTTGAGTGCAATCTTGCATTTTCTTCATAGAAATATTAGATTCTGGGGGGGTTCCATTTTTGGCTTTGTATTGTAGGTGCATTTTGGGAGCTTGTTGCATCAGATTTGAGATCACCATTGCATCCAAAGTGTCTGAGAAAGTCAGATTTTCCTTTTGTTTCGTCTCAGTTGGACATTGGAGGCCAAATCTACAAGGGTTTGAAGATCAGAGGTGGTTGCCAGATCCAGGAGGTAGCCATATTTTTGGAGCATTTTCAGCCAAAAAGGACACTACCATCGCGTTCAGAAGGGCCAAAAACCCTAAGATTGACTGTCAATTTGTCAAAATCGGACAACTTTGCCCGGAGCCATCTGGGAAAAATTTGGCCTCCTCGACCGTACAGATCGACATTATTGCAGGTCGGGTACGATATTTTAATAATTTTTTTTTTTTTTTTCCGAAAATTCTTTGAAATGTTTTTTGAATTTTTTTATTAAAGTTTTTTGGAAAAATTTTATTTGAAAAAAAATAAATAAAAAAAAATCAAAAGAATTTTTAAGTCTGCGGTGCAAACTGTACTTGCACACGCAAGTACTTACAGTACCCGCGGGGGTCCCATGCCACCCACGTGGCCTTTACTGGCGGGTCCATCGCCACCCCTGCGACCCCACCACCTACCGGCGCAGACTCCGGCCATCTCCAAGATTCTCGGAGAATATTTCGGCACTTGCAAGAAGACCGGCGGGAGTTTCCAAAAACCGACGGCATAGAGATTTCGGCAGGACAAACAGCATATTTAGGCACTTTTTCCGGTTAGGACGACGGTGACGGTGATGGTCAAATGACCGTCAAATTTAACCTCATCTTTTGCTGATGTCAGCACTGTGTCAGTAGTTTCAAAAATTTTAGCCCCATTCTCCATTTGCAGTTTTGAATTTGCAATTCATTTTCAAACACAGATATCTTGCTCATTTTGACTCGCTCTTTCGAGCAATGTTTTTTGATTTGGGCTATTGTTTCGTGCTCTACATGGTGGTGTAATCAGTTTTTGGTTTTGATGCACGGATTTGTCAGAAAATTCAGTTTCTCACAGGTGTAGCTGAGTTGTCACCGTTTTTGCAACTTTCGGGGCTCCGTTCAGATTCATACGAACTCCTTTTCAGGTGCCATTTTTTTTGAAAGTGCATGATTTTTCCTAAATTTCACAGTGGTACTATCAGTTTTTAGTGATTGTGATCAGAAATTATACTTTCAGCACTTGGTCAGTTTTGGCCTATTTTGGCATTTGTAAGGACAAGATCTCAATTTGGTCTTTTGTATCAGTTATTTGAGTCTATTTTTGCCTAATTAAGGCTGTTGTAAAACATTTAAAATCAGAATCCCACTTTGCTTGGCTTGCAAGTGGCCATTGTAAACGCACTAAGTATAAAGTGCCAAATCATCATTTTTGGGGGGGGTTCTTTGATTGAGTGAATTTGGGGGGGTGTCTTGTGTGATTGTGCCTCTCTCTCTCTTGTTCTCTTTGCTGATATGGGTTCTCCTAAGTTTCCTTTGTTAACTCCACATAACTATGCTTCTTGGAAAATTGATGCTTGGAGTAAGTTGATGGAAAAAGGATTAACTCATTTTATTGATGGAACTATTGTTGCACCATCTGATCCTAATGCTCATTTGGAGTGGCTCACTAAAAATACTATGGCTCTTGGAACATTGAGGAAATATGTATCAAAATATTTAATTTTTCAAATTGAAAAGTTTACAACAATTAAAGAAGCTTGGGAAAAGTTTAGTCAATTGTATGGCCAAGTTGATGAGATTAGAGTTTATCAGCTTGACAATGATCTCACAATGTTAGATCCTAAGAATTTTGATACAATCCAAGACTATGTCACTAAAGCAAATGAGTTAAGATCACAAGTTAAGGATTGAGGAATTGACAAAAAGGATGCACAATTGGTCTACAATTTGTTGGGAAAGCTTCCATCAGAATATGTAGCATTTGTTTCTAGCTTCCAAACCCATCGGTTGACAGTTGGTAGTTCTTTCACTCTTCCATCATTTGATGCATTCATAGAAATGTTGATGTTAGAGCAAGCAAAATTGATAAGCATGGGGATTCTCAAGTCTTCAAAGTCCAAAGCTTTGGTGGCTAATCAAGGGAATCAAGGGACTCAAGGAAAGGGTTCCAATAAGAAGCAGAAGCAGTTTAAGCCAAAGATACAACAAGATAAAGCACAATCATCCTCTCCACAGCAAAGGAATTATTCACCTTTTCCTCAGAAGGGAAATTCAAGCAAGAAGGAAAGACCAACTTGCTCATATTGCAAGAGATTTGGTCATGATGAGCATCATTTCCATACTAAGAAAATTGATGAGTTGACAAACATCATCAAGAAAAACAAAATCAATTTGCCATCTGCCTACAAGAAGAAGGATTCATCTCCTTCCACTTCCTCACAATCAAAAGGAAAAGGGCAAGCTTTTATGGCTACTACAGGTTCTTCACAACAATGGATACTTGACTCGGGTGCTACTCATCACATGTGTTCTACAAGGGAGCAATTTTCTTCTTTGGAGCCATCTAAGGTACCTCACATCTTTATAGGTGATGATACTCAAGTGGATGTTGAAGGCAAAGGTTCAGTTGTCATGGATGATGGAACATTTGAGGATGTTCTCTATGTTCCTAACTTGAGCACTAATCTTCTTTCAATCTACCAAATCACTCACTTTGGAGATGGCAAGAAAGTTGAGTTTCTACCAGATTCAGTTGTGGTCAAAGAACTTAAGGATGATGCCTTGGTTGCAATGGGACAAGCCAATCCCAACACACGGCTTTACTCATTTTCCCACTTTATTCCCAAGTCTCCTTCTACAAAATTGCTCACTCATTCAAATTCAGAAAGTAAGTTATGGCATGAGCGATTTGGACATCTCAATTACCGCTATCTTCAGCAGCTTAGCACAAAGGATATGGTTTCAGGACTCCCTCAAATCAGATTTTCAGAAGGTGTTTGTTCAGGTTGTTCCTTGGGTAAGCATTCAGAAGAGAAGTTTGACAAAGGGAAGTCTTGGAGAGCTTTGGAAGTTCTTCAATTGGTTCATAGTGATGTAGCAGGTCCATTTCCAGTGCCATCATTCAGCAAGGCCCGCTATGTCCTCACCTTCATTGATGACTACTCCCGCTTCACGTGGGTCTATTTTCTTGTTCACAAGAGTGAAGTGTTTGACAGATTTCTAGCCTTCAAGGCTCATGTTGAGAAGCAATCAGGGAAGCAAGTCAAGATTCTCCGCACAAACAATGGAAGGGAATATGTGAACAATAGACTTGAGGAATTTTGTACTCTTGAGGGGATTGATATTCAACATTCAGTTGCATACACTCCACAACATAATGGTGTTGCAAAATGGAAGAATAGAACCCTTAAGGAGATGGCTAGCTGCATGATTCATGCTCGTTCTCTTGGTCCTCAATTTTGGGTAGAAGCTATCAGTTGTGCCACTCACATCCAAAATCGGGTTCCCCATAAGGCTTTGAAGGGTATGACTCCTTTTGAGGCTTGGTGTGGTAGAAAACCAGTTGTGAGACACTTCAGAGTTTTTGGTCGTCCAGCTTGGGCATGCATACCTCCAGAGAAATGCAAGGCATTGGAACCTCAGAGTAGGCCTTGCATATTTGTTGGATATCCTGAAGGTGTTAAGGCATACAGACTTTTGGATCCAGAGACACATGAGCTATTCATTGAGAGGAGTGTTCACTTTTAGGAAAGCTCTCCTAGCTTAGCCTCTAATCCTCCTCTTCCTTCCTCCATAGTGGAAAGTGATGATAGTGACTCAGATGATGATTATCCCTCAACTCTGACTCGTAGGATCATACCTTTGCAGGGTCCACTTGCAGTTGAGGAGCCTCATCCTTCATCTCCTACTAGACCTCGTTGGGCTCGACAGACTCTTGAGTCAGCAGGTTCTCTTGTTGGGGATCCTTTAGATACTTGAAGGACTCGCTCACAACATCAGGATTTTCCACATGCTTTTATTGCTACTGCTTCTGATCCACAGTCCTTCAAGGAAGCATCAGGAATTCCAGAGTGCGATTCAGCAATGGAGGAAGAGTATAGTTCCTTGATGAGGAACAACACATGGGATTTAGTTCCACTTCCCAAGGGGAGAAAGATGGTTTGATGCAAGTGGATCTATCGGACCAAGTATGCTATGGATGGAAGTGTGGATAAATACAAGGCTTGACTTGTGGCAAAAGGTTTCTCATAGGTTCCAGGTGTTGATTATATAGAGACCTTTGCACCCGTTGCTAAGATGAACTCCATTCGCTTGACACTTGCTATTGCTACAGCTCATGGTTGGGTTGTACATCAGATGGATGTGAAGAGTGCATTTCTTCATGAGGATCTTCATGAGGAGATTTACATGGAGCAGCCACAAGGATTCATACACGATTCTTCTTTGGTTTGCAGATTGAAGAAGTCTCTCTATGGCCTCAAACAGGCCCCTAGGGCTTGGTATGCCAAGATGGATTCCTTTCTTCTCTCTACAGGATTCACCAGGTGTCATTCAGATCCAATTGTCTACATTTTGCGACAGGGTGACTCTCATTTGCTACTTGTGCTCTATGTTGATGACTTGATCATTACAGGAAGTACCTCATCCATCATTGGCAGTGTCAAATCTGCTTTGCAGGATAGATTTTCTATGACTGACTTGGGCCTTTTGCACTATTTTCTTGGGATTGAGATCACACAGTCAGCTTCTAGGATATCTCTGTCTCAGCCCAAGTATTCTCTTGATCTTCTAGCTCGGTTTCACATGGCTGATTGTAAGCCTGCTCCGACTCCCTTTCTTTTAGGAGTCAAGCTTAAGGCTAAGTGTTCTACTCCACTTATTGATGCCACTTTGTATCGTCAGCTTGTTGGGAGTCTCATCTACTTGACTCACACACGCCCTAATATCTCCTTTGCAGTTGGCATGGTTTCACGCTTTATGTAGGAACCACATGAGCTTCATTGGAAGGTAGCCAAACACATCTTGCATTACATACAGGGTACACATCATCATGGGATTCACTATGCAGCAGGTACAGGACTTACCTTGGTGGGATATACAAATTCTGATTGGGCTAGCAATATTGATGATCGCAAGTCCACTTCTGGCTACAACTTTCATCTTGGTTCAAGCCCCATTTGCCAATTCTTACAGTGTTGATAAAAAGTTCATTTAACTTCATTTTCATTCTAGCCAGTGGTACTTTCCTCTTGTTTTTCCCATTCTCTTGATTTGTTTTAATAATAATAATTATGCTAGCAAGCTTTTCCATTCAAAATATTTGATGGCTTTGTTGATATACTCATGTCTTGGCATGCATTCTTCTTCATGAAGACTTCACATGATAATATACTATTCATTATTAAGAATGGAACTAATATTTCCCCTGCACGCATGCAATGCTATTGCACTTGAATTTATTAAATGAAAATGAAAATTAGGTCCAAGCAACTGGGAAATGTTCAGATGTACAAGTCATTAGATCTATGTCTATTGTAGAGAAACTGTAAAACAAGGGATTTCTAACTTCACATGACTTTTATAGTGATGTTTTATAGTTTTCCCACTTCTTTGTATTTTATTAGTTAATGTTTATTGTTTCTTGTTGTATGCATTCTCTCTGCACATGCATTGCAATTTCCTTAGAATTTGTTAAATAAGAATGTAAATTAATTCTGATAAATTGGATATTGTCCAGGACTAAAACCATTGAATATGTATTTGTTCAAGCGATTTACAATTTTCAATTTGTATGTCTTTTATAGTGTCATTTTATAGTTTTTTTGCACTCTTGCATTTTATGGTTCAATGTCCTTCCTTTCTGATTGAATAAAAAAAATAAAAAAATTGGTTTGCATAGACAAAATCCTAACTATGTATATGTATACATATTATTTATATATACATCAACAAGCATGTGTAGCATGAATACTATAATATGCATATAAAATGGATATAGACATATATATCTACTATCCAGAAACACATTATATGTGTATAGATATGCATATAAACATGCACACTTCTACGTGTATGTGTATACATATGTATATATATCTATATATATATACATCATATATATGTGTGTGAAAGTCTACTAAATATAATAATAAATAAAATCATGGGATGCTTCAATGGGTTTTTGTCTATTGACGAGTTAAATACTCAACATTGTAATTCATTAATGTGGATTTCTTTGCTACCCATGATTAATAATGGAAGTAGCTAATTGCATTTCAATATATTGGGTGGAAATGAGAATTGTTCACATTTGAAGTATTTCTTAGGCTTCAAGATTAAATTCTAACAAGCAAAGTGTTATTTGTGTTGTTCTCCCAGTTGTTGTGTGTATACATAGATATGTATTTACATAAATATATAGACTATATTGAGAAAGCCATGAAATATTTCAATTAGCAAAGCTCCCTTCAATAATTATTATTAAAAAGACAAATTAGAAAATGACAAAACTATGATGGAAATACTTGTAGTGAATAAGAAAAGTGTAGAAAACAATGGGGAGAAGGCATTTGCAAATTTCTATATGTTTTTACATGATAATTTTATTTTTTACTTTTTTGTACCTGCAACAGGTTTCTATTGTTAATCTTTGGTGTGCAACCAGGGACTTAACACCATAATCTAGCAAGAATTTTTTTTCTTACCCACATTCTCTATGTTAATGTCTATTCTTTGCTGTCCTTGAATTTTTTTACGAGTTACTATCTGTTGTCTAGTTAAAGAATTAACATCACATTTCATTAATGTTGATTTATTTACTAGCCATAATTAAGAATGGAAGTGGCTAGCTGCAATTCAATCTATTTGATGAAAATGAGAATAACTCATAGTTGAAATAGTTCTTGGCCTTCAAGTTTTAAGTTTCTCAACCAAACTATTATTTGCATTGTTTCTTTCATTTTCTCAAATTGTTTATGTCAATCTATTTATGGATTAGTCTTTCTTATTTAGTTAAATACTGGACTAGATAGAAATAGATCCACTTGTTCAAGATAAACTTAGTGCTCTGCCCATTTTTTGATCCATGGATACCATTGACATATTCCCAAAAATGATTGTGTATATCACTAGTTGATAACTTGCATTGTTCATAGTAGTTGACACACCCCATTGGAAATTGGAATGCATGCATACATAGATTTTATTTTCTTTGAAGATTGATAGGTTTCTTCATAATAAAAGCAATAACTTACTACTATAAGACAATCAACACATGCAACTAACAAATTCAAAAATCACGTAAAAAAAATTGGATTTTGAATTTTATCTTTGTAGCTACCTTTTTGAGATACAGTATTTGAACATTTGAAGAAGCAATACCAATTCCCACATCCATGCCAACATACAAAATATAGTTGGTGGTCACCAGCTGAAAACCAATCACGATTAAAACATAAGTTGGAATAGTCACCACTGCATTTCACATAGACCATATCACGTTTAGTAGAGAACATCTAACAAGACATGTCCATAACACAATAAATATGAAACATAAAAAAATCATGGAATATGATCGAAAACAAACCTAAATTGTTATCTATTACTGAATCCATGCATTTGGAAAAGCTACAAAGCCTCACTAAAAAAACTATGCATCTATAAGACCATTTCCATAATATTTTAAAAAGAATAAGAAAAGTAAATAAACAAAAAATGGAAAAAGACACTACATTGTCTCTTGTAACTTTAATGCCCATACTTCACTCGGTCTAGGGAATATTTAAAAGTGAATATACAATACTAAGTAATTAAAACCTTACCCATATGCTACTTGAACTACTCAATGCTTTTCTTTACTTCCTGAACAACTGATGTTGTCATAGATCCAAATTCCTCTCCAATTTGATTGTCTTATTCTATGCACAACTTCAAAACTGGTTCAAAGAAAAGGTCATAGACATTTACACTACAATGTATTAACTACAACTGTTAAGCATGAAAAAAATAAATGACATTGCAATTTACCTATTTTTTTCTTTATACATGGCTAGTGAGAGTATCTGCAAATGCATGAATTGCTTTAGAGCAGACCTCTTCACGTTCTTTGCAGCAGCGACCCAATTTGTACAATCAAGGCAAGTTTACAATTAATAAACAATTGAGATAGATACCTACAAAATTGGTGCCAACCACAAAAAACACTGTGCCATGTATATGGACACACACACACACATATCTACATACACACACATACATATACGTATAGATATATATATATATATATATATATATATATATATATATATATATATATATACATATACACACACACAAATATATACATAGATATAGATATATATGATAGGTATATATGTATACATTTATATACACATGCACATATATAAACAAATGCATATAGGTTAAAAAACATATGCATACATGGATAGATATATATATGCATACACACACATATATATACACATGGAGTTAAACATATATATATATATATGTATGTGTGTGCATCTGTATGTACATATGTATATGTGAGTGTGTATATAAATGCATATAGGTATACTTGTATATATATATACATATGTATATATATAGACACATGTAAATACATATGTATACATACCTTTTTTATACACATATATCTATATGAACATACATACATATGGAAATATGTGTATATAAATATGTATAAAAACATATATATATGCATACACATACATATATATATATATACACTCACATGCTGCTGCTATTGTAATAATGGTTATGACAATGTTGTTGGTATTGCCTCTTCAAATGTCACAAAACTACTTCTCGAAAAGCTAGCTAGAATCATGTGCATCAAAATCCTATTTACCTGAATTTTTTTTTTACTTTGTTTACTACATCTGTCAATTGCCTTATAGCAGCAACATATTGCTTCTATTATCAATGCATGTACCAATCTTAACAGTGAATAAAATCTATGCAATCATGGATTGCAATTTCCATTCACACATACCAACTAGTATTGACAATGCAACCTATGCTCATTTTATAATAGTTATGAATCATCCCAACAGACGTAGATTTTACACCAATAGATTTTACAATTACTTAGGAGTAATTCCCATTTCTTAGATTTAAGTGCAATCGACATGCATGCTTCATAGAGAAAAGATTAGTTCCATTGTTAATGATGACTAACAAAGAAATCCCAAATGTCTATTTTTTTGACAGGTTACATTGTCAACAAATAATTTGTCAAGATGATTAGACAATCCAAGTAATGCTTTGCCCAATAGTGTTAAAACCTTGTGGAGGAATCAATTAATGCCAACTTCATTTCAATCCACTTACAACAAGAGGAAATTGGTGAATAGGAAATGTCAAAAGTCCATGTTAGAAAAACACACATTGAATTTTGTACTTACCTAAGATTTATACTTGACCATAGTTAGCAAGATTTATGAATTTCGTTGTTAGCAAAGAATACACATTAACAAACAAAATACATACAACAAAAAATAATACACATTAAGCCATAAAATGGAAGAATGTAAAAAAAGCATTGAACAATGTTGTAAAAGACATACGAAGTCAGAAATTCTTTGTCTTTCCCTCCCCATACAATTGACATTAATCCTTTCAATAGACACAGATTTAGTGATTTTATATCCAAAAAATTTGCAATTACTTAGAACTAATTTTCATTTTCATTTTATAGATTCCTTTGTAGTGCTTAGCAAAGAAGATGGAATTAATGAATTATGGTGTTAAGTCTTCTAGTGATGAACAAAGATTGATCCATAAAAGCATTCAAAGATAGGGAAGAATAGAGAATAACCCACACTATGTAGACACCAAGAAACCATAGACATTAACTCTTAAAATGCAGAGATATAAAAACTATAAAACAACATTATAAAAGATATAGGAAGTTAGAAATGCCTATTTTTTTCGCTTCCAGTATAATAGACATAAACCCTCTTAATAGGCATAGATTTCCTTGTCTCAATTATTCTACATAATTTGGAAATGGTTTAATCTCTGTTGTTCCCTACCAATCAATGTTCTTATGGATGGACCTCTATTTTTTTACAATTTTGTCATTTGTTCATGGTATTTTCATCTTTCTTTTGTATTTCTCTAATTCAAATCTATTGTGCATTCATGAATGAGTGATAGAAATTGGAGGACGTGTATCTGTTCATTATATGTCTAATTTTCCATGGATCTAAGCAAATGGGATAACACCGCAAATAATTCTTTTCTCAACATGTTTAAAACAACACACCATAACCCACTAAGGATGGCTGCACTTCAGTCTACTCACTAAATGAGAGCTCACATATTAGAAAATGAGAAATCCAAGAGGAAAATACCACCGACAATATACATATATATATATGCATACGAACATATATATACATGCATACACAAATATATATGGACATATACAAATACACACACACACACACACACACACACACACACACATATATATACATATTTTTGTAATTTCCTCATTGGATTTTGCCATTTTCAGCAAGGGGAGCTAATTTTATTGCCTCAATCTTGCATATTAAAATTGTGTCTAGGTAATGGAATTGGAAAAGTAAAAATATGGTTTTGGTGATGTTCGGGGGAATATTAAGAAAAAGCGATTCTTTTTATGCTCTTGCAATTTTTTGATTGGTGGGTGTAATTTTCCTCATGGTTTTGACATTTTCTATTTTTTTTTAAATAATAATAATCATTGTAGGGTGAACAAGAATAGTTAGTTCCATTCTCAAATCCCTTTACTGAAACAGTCTAAACTCAACACCGTAATCCATAAATGGGAAGCACACTTGAATCTATTTATAGCAAATGAAAATCAAACTCCTTCAACTTAAATTACAAAATATAAATTTAATTATGGAAAAATGAAAAGAAAAATTAGGTTAAATTGACAGCGTACAAAAAAGAAAATGCATGAAACATAATTATTGCAACCAACAGAGCCCCGTCAATATTTAGCGAACACTCATAGATATAGCTCTTACAATGATTTTTTGAAAATTTGGACTTCGAACATTTTTCAAATTTTTCTTTCATATCTAAAGACATTTAACTAGATTTTAAACTAACAACTTTCAAAATACATAAAATAGTATTATATAATTTTCAATTATTCTAAAAGAAGAAATAAACTTGCATACTCTCTTACCTAGATCAAAGGGAATTTTTCAATCTACCTTCAATTATGAAAATTGACATAAACCCTTTCAATAAATTTTCTTTTAATGGTTTTACACCCTGGCATTTTCCAATTACATACACCTAATATTCATTGTCATTCAATAAATTCAACTGTAGTAGCAATGGATGCATGCAAACAACAGGCATTGACCCATACCGATAGAAAAGAATAGACATTAACACACAAAATGCAAAAAACTAAAAGGCATACCAAGTTACCAATGCCTCATTTCAACACACACAAATTTAATGATTCGATATAGATATTTTCCAATTACCTGCACCAAATTTTCATTGCTATTTAATAAATTCAAGTGCAATCCATGCGTGTAGGAAATGCAAACAACAAAAACATTGTCCAATTAAGTAGACCTAATTTTCATTTTTGATAAATAAATACAAGTGTAGTTGCAATGCATGCGTGCCTAGGGAATATTACTTTCATTCTTAATCATGTAAAACACACTATCGTGCTAGCTCCTTCACTGAACAAGAAATTTAACCTTCAAGCCCAACAAATACTTCAAATACTAACAATTCTCATTTTCACCAAATAGACTGAATTGCAACTAGATACTTCTATTCTTAATCATGCTTAGTAGAGAAATCCACACCAACGAATTATGGTGTTAAGTATCTAACTCAACAATAGCTAACAATCCATAAAAGAAGCCCGGGATTGTAAAGGATCGAACAAGGAAGACTAACCCATATTTACAGTCATAGAAACAACTTGAGGAAATGGGAAAACAACACAAAAAATAATTTTCCCAACTGAATTAAAACTTGAAAACCAAGAAATATTTATTAATATAATACCCACAATTGTTGGTAATACAAATTTTTCTCTAGTACGTGGCTGATGGTAATGCAGTCAAATATTTGGCTTCAATTATTTTCCTTTCTATTTTTTTGCACCATTCTATTTTGTCAAGGGCCGACTTCAAGTTATCTATAGAGAAGAACATCTATTCAATTTGGCTTTTGATGAATTCATTCACTGCAATTGGTACTCATTATAAAAGGGTTATCTTTTTTGTTGGTTATATTTATATTTATCTTTTTAAATAGATATAAACTCTTTCAACAATAATAGATTTAATGATTTTACACCCAAATTTTTTTGAATTACTTAGACCTAATATTCATTATCATTCAAAAAATTCAAGTGCAGTTACAATGCATGCATGCAAACTATGGGCATTGACCCATAAAACACAGAGAAGAAAAAAATATAAAAAAGGACACTGTAAAAGACACAGTTACTTACAAACGAGTGCAACTAGGTATTTATATTCTTATGGCCAACAAAGAAATCAACATTAACAAATTACGTTGTTTAGTATTTAAGTCAACAATAGACACCAACCCATACAAGCAAATAATGATGGCAAAGTATAGACATTGACATGCAAAATGCAAAAAACTTCAAACAACACACATCAAACCATTAAATGCAAACATGCAAAGCACTATAAAATGACACTGTAAAAGGCATACCAAGTTACCAATGTATCGCTTCAACACACACAGATTTAGTGATTTTATACACATATTTTTCAATTACCTGGGCCTAATTTTCATCGCTATTTAACAAATTCAAGTGCAATTGCAATACAAACAACAAAAATATTTTCCAATTACCTAGAACTAATTTTCATTTTCGTTAAATACACACAAATGTAGCTGCAATGCATGCATGCCCAAAAAATATTACTTTCATTCTTAGTCATGAAAAGCACACTATCATGCTAGCTTCTTCACTAAACAAGAAATTTAAACTTCAAGCCCAACACATACTTCAAATACAAACAATTCTCATTTTCACCCAATAGATTGAAGTGAAACTAGCTACTTCCATTCTTAATCATGGATAGTAGAGAAATCCACATCAATGAATTACAGTGTTAAGTACCTAACTCAACAACAACTAGCAGCCCACGATTGCAAAGGGCCAAATGTTGGTGTTTAAAAATGCAACCCAGCTAGGATTTGTAATTCTCTAAGAGGTAGCCAACCTCCATTATAAAGAACCACAAAGCCTAGTGGCCAACTGACAGGAAATGGAATGGATACACATTTCCTCTACACTTCAGGCTCTGTAAGACCTAGGGGGGTAACCCTTTAGCAATATCAAACAATCTAGACACACAAGCAACATGATATTGCTTAACAGATTATGCTCTCACAAAATTGTTGAGAAACCTAAAGTATCACTCAATATTGGCAAACTATTGAAGGAATTTCACTAATCAACAAGGAGAACATGATAGACACAACTGTCCAAACACTAAGAACAAGAATGATTTTACAATTAAAATTGTTTCTGAGATGCATTAAGCTGCAAGATAAATTAGTGCCAATCCTGGGCCATGGAGTCAAATACATAAGACAACTTTATCAGCAAATGGCATTCAGCTAGTGGATCTAAAATTGTTGATGCTTTGCATCAACTATTAGTGTCTTACACCAACAATCTCACTCCTATTATCCATCAAATTCTCCTTATCAAATCCAACCTGCACACTTAAAATCACTATTATCTACTCACAGTATTTAACCATTTCTTTGAAAGAGACCCATAAACAAATAACACAATCTCATGAAATTTGAGATGATAAACTCAAAATACTTTGTATTATTGAATTCATATGAATTAATTGTACAAGTATGGAGACAAATTGAAGATATTCATGAAAATGTAAACACATTTCATGATTTGTTTGCACAAACTGGCTGTATTTGCTTATAAAATCAGAAATTACAGCTTCTAGACTCAAAAATAACTCAGACTTAACAAACCTCTATCTACCTAGCCCAATACAAAAACTCAGAACCCTATACAATGAGAAGAGAAGAGAAGATATAAAAGAATGGAGGAAATAGAAGAAGCCCTAAATTTGAATCTATTGCAGACACATGGCAACTTCATTCTCGTTGATCAAATTGAAAATAATATCTTCTCTTCTTTGCAGCAACAAAAAATCCCTCTAACAGTATCTGCTTATCATTGCCCAGCAATAGAAAATCTGCCCATGTGGAGATTCTCCAAATTTTATCTAGCTGCTCAAAACATCTCCCGTGCACAAACTGTTTCTATTTTCTGCTCTTTATTTGCTGCAGTAATACTTTGAAAAATTTCCCCTTTTTATAATGCTGTAGCTTTATATTTTGCTTCCTAGCAAACATACTTGATTATAAAGTGAATAAAATTCACTTTATAAAATACCCATATTCAACTCAAATATAAAATGAATAAACATCTTACATAACAAAAGAATTTAAATATTTCACGTTTTGAAATATTTTATACTTATATTTTACTAGCATTCCTCATTTTCACCCCTGATAAAATTTACCCCAAACGCATTATCATAATATTTCACTTTTGAAATACTTCACATTTACCTCCTCAGGCAAATTAATCTACCCCAAATGCTTGATCATTTAAATATAAAAAGTGGGCCCCATCTCAATTTTTTAAAACAAACATTAACCGTTTTAAATTTTTGATTAAAATAATCCCTATTGTGCATTCTCTCACACCTCGTGAGCTTTTTTCTTGCGTCATAGACATTCCTACGAGGTGTGCGAGAATGCCCTAAATCCTCCGTTTGTTTGCTCTCTGCACATCGAGCTCTTTTGCTTGTTGCTTCTTCACCTGTTCATGATCTCTCCCTCACTGTTGTGTATAGACCCCTTCACCTGCAGGCCGCACCCACTTCCTTCACACCGTAGAGTCTCCTCTATTCTTCAGGCCGTGGGCTCCCTCGTTGCTCTACTGGATGCTATCCACTGTGCCTGGCAGTGGACTCTCTCTTCACTCGCGTGCATTCTTTTTGCTTTAATGGATATGTATACCCTATTCCATGGCACCATGTTCCTTTATGCTGGCCTCCTAGCTTCCCCTCACTGCCAGTCTTCCTTGCTTTGGCCGCGAGCTCTCTACCTGGCACGAGCTTCCTCACAAATTCAGGCCATCCTCCATACTCTATGGTGTGCACAGGCTTGTCTTGCGGGCTTCCTGCCTGGTAGCTCTATCTGGCGTGGGGGTCCCTTGTTGACTAGCGTTTGCTCCTGCTCAAGCTATGTGGGTCTTCACCACACTCTACAGGTCGCGATCTCCCTTCAAATGGTTTGATGGATGTCACTACCTGTCCCAAATCACATGTCCTCCAACACCTGCGCGGGCTTCCTCCATACATTAGTCTTTCACATATCATCTACATTCATCCACTATTTTGTGCGTTTGTTGCCATTCAAGTGTGCTGGCTGCATTTGCCTTTAGATTTATGGAATTTGGAAATCATATGGTCCTACCCATCATGCTCTCCCTTCATTCCTCTTTCTTGAGAATCCCTAGCAGCCCAATAGTTAATAGATGGATTTAAAATGAATCAAATTCAATAGTGCACCTTTGATTATGATGGTAGAAAACTCATTTCTTTCTCTCCATAACTTTTACAAAACAACACTAGATATACTGTGTTTCGGTCATTTACCACAACATCTATCAAACTTTCAAACCTTTCCACACTCCACCAAATATTAATACCATTAATGCTCTTGTCAGATATTGGAGATATTGCATTTGTTAGGGAAATTAGAGAATGTACATTCACTTCTTTGATTCACAAAAGAGTGCTTTAAAGTTCTCAGTTGTCAATTTACTAAGAAGTGATCTTATCATTTTATGTTTCAATTCCTCCCTGTTTCGATCCATTTTGAGCCTAGAACATAGTTGAAAGACCCATTGTCAGTCAAGTGAAACACAAACTTCCAATATTCTTCTGCTTCTGTAACATAAAAGACTTTGCACTCACAACCATTTACTTGAAGCAAAACTTCATAATTATGCAAAGCATGTCAGACCCCATGTGGGTCCGGCTAAAAAAAAATTTCGTTTTCAAACAAGTTTTACCGTCAAACCATCTAATGCTGCCTTTTGAATACTTCAGAAGTTAAAAAACGAACTGGGTCCACCTGAAAAACTGTTTTCTGACACATTTGGAAAATGGGCGAAACTGACCGAGCTCGCTCAGGAATTGCCCTGGGAAACCAATCAAACGACCTCGTGAAAACATAAAAACTGGCAAGCATATAGTCATTTGACCCAAAAGTATAGTGCAATAGATGGCTCAGAGAAATCAATCATGAGGTGAAAGATATTAATCCGCTAATTTGCTCAGTTGAACCTTTCTGAAACAACAACTGTTCTGAACCAATTAGAACACACCTGACTGCTAATTTGTAAACATGACAAATCAACCCCTGGCGAGCTGCCATCAGACACAATGGAACATTCAGGTACCCTGAGCACGTGTGCAAAAGGAATTACTTTGAAACATCACCGGTCAAAAGATATTAATGATCGAAATTGACCACTCAGAAAGGCTGTTAGGAAAGCAGCTGCAAAACAGAACAATTTGCATTCGGTTTCGATCTGCTAAAAATAGCAAATCAAATCACGAGGCTCTAAAAACTGACACTCGAGATCATGTTGATATGGGGAATATGGAACAACATTCATTCTGACATGACAGTGAACTGGTTGTGAAAACCAAGCTTAAACAGGAAGCTGTTTCACAAAACAAACTGTCTGCAAACAGCTGAACAGTGCAAAAACCCTCCAGCTTCACTTTTTGAAACACTGTCAGAACTTATCATGAGAAGCTAAAATTTGATATGCTTGCTCACATATGTCAACTGAGTATGTCTGCAACTGGGTTTTGCACGACAATCAATAGTTTTTAAATTATAAGCCTCGAAAGTGGGTTAGTCGGGACTGATTCTTTACGTGCACCTCTGAAAGTGCAGAAGCAAAATTTTTAAATAGGCATCTCAAATTTGCAAAATTTGAGAGTGCTAACAATGGCTCCGACTGGGGATGTATGCCCCCTGTGGGAATAGCAAGATCCTAGATCTCTGGAGAGCAGACCAAATATTGTTTTTGACAAGTGTCCTCAAATGACTCCCCTTTTCAACTTTTATTTTTCGACTTCATTTGATGACCCCAGGTCACCAAATGAAAAAATGAGAATCAGCATTTACCTCTGTCAAACACCAATATGTTAAAAGAGTTGATCCTCCTCAATCTATGCTTGCCTCTGTCATACCACAGTAACATAGGCGACCTTCTTCTTACAAGCAGAGAAATGTGGTAACCACTGAAATTTACCTGATTACACACACTGCCACTGACATTTCTCATCACTGTTCTGAGCATACCACTGCCAATACAATCTTTGTCAGTCTTTATTGCATAATCAGTCACCAACTATAAAATTTCATCATCACATGACACATGTGTGTTATATTCACCATATGTAATATGCTCTGATTGAAAATAACATTCCTTGTTATTCATCTCATTGTCATCTTCTATAAAAATACTTTCTAGCTGAACTAGAAACTGAAAAATTTCAAACTCCTTCAAGTAGCTGACACCAGGATGTTCAACCCTACCTACAACATCTGTTTCAAATGTAAAATAGTCATAAGAGGTTCCCTCAAGGAGTTCATCAAACTGTTCATTTGTTTGCTCAAGACCACATTCCAACCATGTGTGAAATGCATCATTGGAACTCTCAGCAAAGAGTGGGTTATTTCTCCACCAATAAGTTTCATCATTTCTCATCTCTAGTGAAGATGGAGGCTCATCAAACAATGGATTCTACACTATATTTATTTCTGACATAAAAGTCTCAGCCTCCTCAGCATGAATGTCCAAATCCTTCAAGTCATCATTGCACTCAAACTCGCTGCAATCACTAGAAGAGCAGATAGACACATCATCAATATTATTTCCATTCTTAGATTGCTTAGTACACACATCTGAAACTTCTGCCATATCCACATAATCTGGGAGTGAAACCATGTCCTCCACATCTTGCATACTAACATCATCCTCATCTGATATAAAACTTTCCAAGTCTACTTTATTGAAGCTAGTATGACCAGCATAAGAAAAATCAGCATGATTTTCAACCTTGGTAATATTGTAATCAGGATTACACAGTTCTAACACATTGAATGGTGAATACATTATCTCATTATCATTTTTATCATCAAACAAATTACCAAATTCATCAGAACCATAGGACTGCAGATGGACCCCCTCTGTGATCTCATCATTAGAACAACCAATAGTTTCATTACATGGTGTGAGATGCCAAGCATCTGGAACTGTTTCGATCTCTGTTTCACATAAACAATCATGAGCAGCAAAAACATTAACAGGTTCATTACCTTCTTCATCATTATAAGGGCATTCATAGTCAGCAGAAGAGTAATCATTTTGATCTTCATCAACATCCCCATCACAAGATAGCTTATCACTACACAAACCATGCTTAGATTCTTCAGAGTAGGTTCTTGAACTTTCATCTTCAATGTCTTGTTCACTAACTGGAGAAGGAATATTATCAGCATTTGCGTTATCTTCACAAACCAAAATAGGACATGGAAAGATGTCTTGTACCTCTTTCATTTTTTCATCACACAAGGTATTGCAAGAAAAAATTTCATGCATATTAACTTGTTCATCATACCATGCATCTTCCTCTTCATTACTGCTGCAAGGATCTGCACATGTGTGGATTGTAAGCTGATTACAATTAGTATCCTCATTCATACAATAGGTATCTTCATAATCAGATACACTTTTTTCTTCCTTGTTCATCATGTTCTGACTTTCTTGAAACAAACAACTACTACCTTCATTTTGAGACACCACATTTTGTGCAGATTGTGATGATGGAGAAATTGGAGCAGCAACATCATTACCCTCTTGACAAGAATTTTTACTAGCTGCTCCATGAGTTCTATTCTCTTGAGGTGTGTTAGGATGATCAACACTCACAGCCCTATGTCCTTTCATCATTGAAAACCTCAAATTGTTTTCAATGTCTATAGCCATCTGATATGCTTGGAGCAAAGTCGCAGGCTCTTTATCCCTCAATAAATAACTCATCTTTTTGTCAAATGCTCCTAAGTACATGACCAAACATTCAGCATCGTTTGGCCTTATATTCTTCGGGAGAGATCTTCAAATATGGTTTTCATATATAATTTCTTGAAAACCAAAAGTGAAGAATACCTGGATACTTTGTAGCTGCTGCAAGTTGTCTTCCTGACTGGTAATATTTGTAGATTTGGAACTTTCTTTAAATTTTAATAGGTTCAATCAATAGAGTCGCCACCTCTTCTCACAGAAGACTGAACTTCAAGCAGTATGAAGTTCTTTTATAGTTAAACTTCTTTCTAAGTTCCTTTCCACCAACAGAGCACCACAGATTATAAAACTGTTTAGGTTCACTGCAACACTTTCTTCTCCAGGCCTTAAATCCTTCTCTTCTTGAACAAATTTAGAATGACAAAGTGTTTGACTCTATGCACTGACTCTTAAGGCTAGATTTTGTAATTAGAACTTTATCAAATTCTCCCCAGCAGAGTCGCCATTCTATTGGTGTTTAAAAATGCAACCCAACTAGGATTTGTAATTCTCTAAGAGGTAGCCAACCTCCATTATAAAGAACCACAAAGCCTAGTGGCCAACTGATAGGAAATGGAATGGATACACATTTCCTCTACACTTCAGGCTCTGTAAGACCTAGGGGGGTAACCCTTTAGCAGTATCAAACAATCTAGACACACAAGCAACATGATATTGCTTAACAGATTATGCTCTCACAAAATTGCTGAGAAACCTAAAGTATCACTCAATATTGGCAAACTATTGAAGGAATTTCACTAATCAGCAAGGAGAACATGACAGACACAACTATCCAAACACTAAGAACAAGAATGATTTTACAATTAAAATTGTTTCTGAGGTGCATTAAGTTGCAAGATAAATCAGTGCCAATCCTGGGCCATGGAGTCAAATACATAAGACACCTTTATCAGCAAATGGCATTCAACTAGTGGATCTAAAATTGTTGATGCTTTGCATCAACTGTTAGTGTCTTACACCAACAATCTCACTCCTATTATCCATCAAATTCTCCTTATCAAATCCAACCTGCACACTTAAAATCACTATTATCTGCTCATAGTATTTAACCATTTCTTTGAAAGAGACCCATAAACAAATAACACAATCTCATGAAATTTGAGATGATAAAATCAAAATACTTTGTATTATTGAATTCATATGAATTAACTGTACAAGTATGGAGACAAATTGAAGATATTCATGAAAATGTAAACACATTTCATGATTTGTTTGTACAAACTGGCTGTATTTGCTTATAAAATCAGAAATTACAGCTTCTAGACTAAAAAATAACTCAGACTTAACAAACCTCTATCTACCTAGCCCAATACAAAAACTCAGAACCCTATACAATGAGAAGAGAAGAGAAGATATAGAAGAATGGAGGAAATAGAAGAATCCCTAAATTTGAATCTGTTGCAGACACATGGCAACTTCATTCTCGTTGATCAAATTGAAAATAATATCTTCTCTTCTTTGCAGCAACAAAAATCCCTCTAGCAATATCTGCTTATCATTGCCTAGCAATAGAAAATCTGCCCATGTGGAGATTCTCCAAATTTTATCCACCTGCTCAAAATATCTCCCGTGCACAAACTGTTTCTATTTTCTACTCTTTATTTGCTGCAGCAATACTTTGAAAAATTATCCCTTTTTATAATGCTGTAGCTTTATATTTTGCTTCCTAGCAAACATACTTGATTATAAAGTGAATAAAATTCACTTTATAAAATACCCATATTCAACTCAAATATAAAATGAATAAACATCTTACATAACAAAAGAATTTAAATATTTCACATTTTGAAATATTTTATACTTTTATTTTACCAGCATTCCTCATTTTCACCCCTGATAAAATTTACCCCAAACGCATTATCATAATATTTCACTTTTGAAATACTTCACATTTACCTCCTCAGGCAAATTAATCTACCCCAAATGCCTGATCATTTAAATATAAAAAGTGGGCCCCATCTCAATTTTTTAACACAAACATTAACCGTTTTAGATTTTTGATTAAAATAATCCCTATTGTGCATTCTCTCACACCTCGTGAGCTTTTTTCTTGCATCATAGACATTCCTGCGAGGTGTGCGAGAATGCCCTAAATCCTCCGTTTGTTTGCTCTTTGCACATCGAGCTCTTTTGGTTGTTGCTTCTTCACCTGTTCGTGATCTCTCCCTCACTGTTGTGTACAGACCCCTTCACCTGCAGGCCGCACCCACTTCCTTCACACCGTAGAGTCTCCTCTATTCTTCAGGCCATGGGCTCCCTCGTTGCTCTACTGGATGCTATCCACTGTGCCTGGCAGCGGACTCCCTCTTCAGTGGCGCAAATTCTTTTTGCTTTAATGGATATGTATACCCTATTCCATGGCGCCATCTTCCTTTATGCTGGCCTCCTAGCTTCCCTTCACTGCTAGTCTTCCCTGCTCTGGCCATGAGCTCTCTACCTGGTGTGAGCTTCCTCACAAATTCAGGCCTTCCTCCATACTCTGTGGTGTGCGTGGGCTTGTCTTGCGGGCTTCCTACCTGGTAGTTGTATCTGGCGCGGGGGTCCCTTGCTGACTAGCGTTTGCTCCTGCTCAAGCTACGCGGGTCTTCACCACACTCTGCAGGTCGTGAGCTCCCTTCAAATGCTTTGATGGATGTCACTACCTGTCCCAAATCACATGTCCTCCAATACCTACGTGGGCTTCCTCCATACATTAGTCTTTCACATATCATCTACATTCATCCACTATTTTGTGCGTTTGTTGCCATTCAAGTGTGCTGGCTGCATTTGCCTTTAGATTTATGGAATTTGGAAATCATATGGTCCTACCCAGCATGCTCTCCCTTCATTCCTCTTTCTTGAGAATCCCTAGCAGCCCAATAGTTAATAGATGGATTTAAAATGAATCAAATTCAATAGTGCACCTTTGATTATGATGGTAGAAAACTCATTTCTTTCTCTCCATAACTTTTACAAAACAACACTAGATATACTGTGTTTCGGTCATTTACCACAACATCTATCAAACTTTCAAACCTTTCCACACTCCACCAAATATTAATACCATTAATGCTTTTGTCAGATATTGGAGATATTGCATTTGTTAGGGAAATCAGAGAATGTACATTCACTTCTTTGATTCACAAAAGAGTACTTTAAAGTTCTGAGTTGTTAATTTACTAAGAAGTGATCTTATCATTTTATGTTTCAATTCCTCCCTGTTTCGATCCATTTTGAGCCTAGAACATAGTTGCAAGACCCATTGTCATTCAAGTGAAACACAAATTTACCATATTCCTCTGCTTTCGTAACATAAAAGACTTTGCACTCACAACCATTTACTTGAAGCAAAACTTCATAATTATGCAAAGCATGTCGGACCCCATGTGGGTCCGGCTAAATTTTTTTTTGTTTTCAAACAAGTTTTATCATTAAACGGTATGATACTGCCTTTTGAATACTTCAGAAGTTGAGAAACGAACTGGGTCCGCCTTAGAAACTGTTTTCTGACACATTTGGAAAATGGGCAAAACTGACCCAGCTTGTTCAGGAATCGCCTTGGGAAACCAATCAAACGACCTCGTGAAAACATAAAAACTGGCAAGCGTATAGTCATTTGACCCAACAGTATAGTGCAAAAGATGGCTCAGAGAAATCAATCACGAGGTGAGATATATTAATCTGCCAATTTGCTCAGTTGAACCTTTTTGAAACAACAACTGTTCTGAACCAATTAGAACACGCCCGACTGCTAATTTGTAAACATAACAAATCAACCCTTGGTGAGTTGCCATCAGACAGAGTGGAACATTCAGGTACCCTGAGCACATGTGAAAAAGGAATTACTTTGAAACATCACCTGTCAAAATATATTAACGATCGAAATTGACCACTCAGAAAGGCTATCAGGAAAGCAGCTGCAAAATAGAACAATCTACATTCGGTTTCAATCTGCTAAAAATAGCAAATCAGATCGTGAGGCTCTCAAAACTGACACCCGAGATCATGTTGATATGGGGAATATGGAACAACATTATTTATGACATGACAGTGAACTGGTTGTGAAAACCAAGCTTAAACAGGAAGTTGTTTCACAAAACAAACTGTCTGCAAACAACTGAACAGTGCAAAAACCCTCCAGCTTCACTTTTTGAAACATGTTAGAACTTATTGTGAGAAGCTAAAATTTGATATGCCTGCTCACAGATGTTAACTGAGTATGTCTGCAACTGGGTTTTGTACGACAATCAACAGGTTTTAAATTATAAGCCTTGAAAGTGGGTCAGTCGGGACTGATTCTTCAGGTGCACCTCTGAAAGTGCAGAAGAAATTTTTTGAAATAGGTATCTCAAATTTGCAAAATTTGAGAGTGCCAACACCAAACAACACAAATAATACTTTTCCCAACATAATTTAAACTTGAAAACTAAGAAATATTTACTAATCAAGTGGAACTAAGTATTTCACTCGACAATAGACATTAACCCATGAAGAATAACCAATAATTAATAAGTTCAAGTGGACTTGCAAAGCATGAGTGTAGGTAGTGGAAAATAACCATAAAATGCAAGGATATAGAAAATAATAAAATGATAGTGTAAAAGATATATGACCTTACAAATGCTATAATGCCCCGCCACGCAACCCTAGAGGAAGTTACAATTCACTACTTAAATAGACTAATGTTTTTTTTTTTGTTTAAGTACAATTAATAAGAGAGTTCACTAACTAATGCCAACAACCTCTAAGGTTACGAGACAGAGGTCATATAGAACCTCAACAAAAAACATGAATATAAACCATGTCAATTATTTACTTAATAATTTAAACACATACATTCCAATAAAGTAATTACATCAAGCATACGAGATGACTTTCAATTTCATTAATCCATATATTAAACAATAAGGTTACATCACTCATTCCTCGAATGAGGCAAGTCCAACAAATAAGGTTACAAATACACCTTCGACCTCGATATCAAACAAGGGGTAAAATAATACAAGATCAACTGAAATGAAATAAAGAAAGAACTGAAATTGAATCCCACGAGCTCTCCAACTGGAAGTCTCATCATACAAACATGAAGATAGAACCCAACAAATTTAGGTGCACAACACCCAACCAAGTGGAAACCAAAGGCCCACCCCCCGTGCTAGGAGATAGTAACAAGGAATCCTAGCCAAGGAAATCTACCTGTAGACACAGGCTAAAACATAACTGAACCAAACTGACACAACCAATCATAGGAACCTCACAAGTACAAATCATATACCACATAAGTACAACACAAGTACAACTCAACATGGTTACATTGCTTCCAGAAATAAAGTAGATCAAGTATGTTAAAAGAACCATACACATAATAAACAAATACCAACCATGGTCACGTCAGGTATGTTACAGAAACCACACCCATAATAAACAAGTATCAACTGTTGTCCTAGATAGAGTGTCATCACACAGCTCGTCATGAGTTACCCGCTGTGGATCATCAAGATGGTGGCCTCAAACTGATCCCCGACCCTCATACTTACTAATGCGGGATCAAATTCGTTATGTACAGATAGGATAGATGGCCTTGCCTCCCAGGCCTTCCCACTCATCCCAAGTCTAAACGAGCCCTTGTGTCTATGAGTGAGGCCAACTTATCTTGATTGGTGAGAAGTTAGTCCTAATCTTCTAAGTTTTGTTTTAGTTATCACTTGATTAAACCACTTCTGAAGGTTATTCAATCTTACCTCTTCTGGGCTCTGGCCCCTATGGAAGCCACTCTTCTACTTGACAACCCACATACCATCCAAACCCCAAGGGTACAAAGTGCAACACACAAGATATCATGACCACTCCATTCTCAGGAGGTGACATAAAATGAACTCAGTCCAAACACTGGAGGCAACAAATCACTTAACAAGGTCACTCCTTACAAGGAGACACGGATCCCATAATCCACTCCTTATCCAACAGGAGGCACAAAACATTCCCGTTCATGGAAACCGGGTAAATACTGACTAGGCACCATGCACTACCCAAGGAACTCACAATAAGTTGCCAAACATAATACGACGACCCACACAACTGAAAACCCCATCTAGAAGACTTATTAAACTCTATAACTCCAATCCCCAAAACAAGAACACGAAGGAACAGTTCACTGAAGGCAACTAAAAGAAACTACCTTTGGATATACTAAATCCATTTCCTCATTTCATTCAGTAATTTATTGCATCAATAAAACTGAATTAAAATTACGCCTTTTCAGATAAGGGAGAAATTAGCACTATTTATTTAATTTCCCTACTTGCATTTAAATAATGATAATTAACTAGTTCAACATATAAAACAAATATGTTGCTTCACAATAAATATTGTTTCCTTGTTTAATATAGCCATTTAAAAATAATTGACTTGACTTGAAAATGTATTATTTTAATTCAAAACTATTCCCTTTTAAAAATAATATTTTAAAATCAGAACAATGGTTCAACTAAGTTTACCATACTTTCATTTCCCCATCAAATATAATATTTTAAAATCAAACAGTGATTTAACCAATATTTTCCCATTTCATTTTTTCAATTAAACTTAATTCATTCCCTCAAACAAATCATTATTTTAATATGTATATATTTAAAAACAACAAATATATACTTACATTAAAATAATATTATAACCGTTTAATAAATATGTATAAATACATTTTAATATTACAATATTATAAAATACAATATTAAATATCAATATGCATTAATATTTTAATATTATAATAATATAATAATAAAATATTAAAATACATTATAACACAACCTATTTATTTATTTAATTTAATTTTTTCCCTGAAAAAAAGCAAACTTGGCCTCAGGCCGTGCGCCAACCCTAAAGGTTGGGCCACAGTTTCCTAGGGTCGCGTGCCTCACCGACCATGTGCTTGCTGGGGTTGGGGCGACGGTTTGAAGTGGGGCGGCCGACTGGGTTATACACAGCCGACCCCCATTATTGGGGGCGACTGTGTATAAACATAGTCGGCTTCCCTAATGGGGCGGCGGCTGTGTCTATACATAGCCGTCCCCAGCGGCGGTGACGACTATGAGCAGGGAGTGGGGAGTGGGGAGCGGTGGCGGCTGGAGTGTGGGGGAGTGCATTGGGTACGACTCCCTCCACCCGCCTCCCATGGGGTGTGGTGCGGGTTGAACCCCCAACGACCTCCCCACTGCATTTTATTTTTTATTTTTTATTTATTTTTAAAACAAAAACAAACGACCTGCAGATTTTTTAATCTGATTTGGGTATTTCCAACTGGGTTTTTCCCAAATATTTAACAGCAGCGCCTCCTCCCCCCCTCCTACCCCCACCCCCTTCAAAATAAAGTACAAAACATATATATATATATATATATATATATATATAAAATGAAATATGTTTAATTAATTGAGAAACTCATATGAAAAAGAACATTTTCAATCCAAAACACCATTGATTTTCTTGAAGAAATATATTTCCAAGGAGGGATTTTTTTGCAAACAAACTCAAATTTCAACATGGGTTTTCTATTTGCAATCCACAAACAAAATTTAAATGATTTCCAAAAACATATTCAAACTTTATAACTTTTCAAAATGAAACTATTAATTGAATGAACTTGAATTTTCTCAAGCTTGTGAAGAGATCCAGACGGTGTTCAACTTCCAACTTCAACTCCACAAATTTTTACAGCTTCAATCCAAAACCCACAAAATTGCAACAGTTCTTCCTCTCCTCAATTTTCAAACTTGCCAAAATTTTCATGGTCCAAACTTGTGAAGGAAAATTTAATAATAAATGAAAAATTCAAAATATCCATACAACAACTCTCATCAATTTCAGAAAATAGAAAATGGAAAATATCTCATTTTTCCAAGTTTGAATTCAAATTTCCTAAATTGACCTTTTTTTTTTAAAAACATTTTCTTTTAATTTTCAATTTCAACCAAATAAACATGCATTTCCAAAATGAATAATCTAATTCATTTCAACACAATTAATTTAATTTAACACAATCTAATTTAATTAATTAATAAAATAAATCTTAATCCAAGATTAAATCATTTTATTAATCAAATTAAATTAATTAATAAATTAAACAATGTCTCTAACGTTATAACCCAATTAATTTAATCAATAACTTAAATACATTTAAAGCAATTAATTACCATTTTCTAACTTGGAATTAAACTGAAACAAGACAAATTGAACAATATTAAAACAACTTAACCCGACTACCACCAGACGACACACTATGACTAGGGTGACGACTTGGCACAAAAAACCTAGCTACTATCTCCCAATCGAATACCGTTGGGCATCAAACACACTCCAACATGTGAAACCAGGTGGAGTCGATGTCCTGTACCTGTCAACTTGAAAATCAAGTAAACAACAACATATAATATAAATAACATAAAATACACACCGTGAAGAAGAAATCACGGAATCGCAGGGCGCTCACAAGTGAGTGATGCGATACCATCCCCTTCACTAATACAATGTAACTAACTGACAAATCTAACATATTAATATTATCCAAAGCATAAACATCATTAATTTGAATATCCATAATGCTAATCACAACGTGCCATAATGATAACATTATATTAAAATACCATTACACCAAAAGATAACATTAACGTCGCTTTATAGATAGCGATCAAATAGAATCCGAGTACCATTGACAAGGTACTAACATAAAGAACACAAAAAAAGGCATCTAAAAATCTAGAAACACATCAAGCAACATAACAACACAAGGACACACTGTCCAACCATAAGGCAAAATAGAGGGGTATTACAAATGCCACCTTCCTTGCTTCCAATACAACGCCAACCTCATCAAACAACCTAAGAAAAAAATAAACATACAATACGAATATGATGGCTACACTTGAGTCTCCTCAGAATAAATGAGAAGATGCAAATAGTAAATGCAAATGTACTGCTCAAGGTGCCAAGCATTCCCAGGAACAACCATATGGCCTTGTATTTTGAGCACAACCCCATTGACAACAAACCTATAGAATTTAATCACTATGATAAAACAATTAAATAAATATTTGTATATTTTCTACTTCTCTTTACACATTTAAACAATGAAATAAAATAATTTCAATATTATATTAGAAAACAATTAAATTTTTGTAAGTCATTAACTCTAAGTCTAGATTTTGTGTTAGCAAAAACTTTATCCAATAATTTTAAAATGTACATAAAAGGATTGTTACATGTTGAAGAAATAGTATTTAAAAATCTAGATTTGAGAGTTGTAGTGCAAAACTCTGAATGACCATTGGCATAGATTAATACAATACCCACAATTGTTTGCAATACAAAGTTTTATCTAGTAGGTGGTTGATGGTTATGCAGTCAAATATCTGGCTTTAATTATTTTCCTTTCTATTTTTGTTGTGCCATTCTATTTTGTCAAGGTCCGACTTCAAGTTATCTATAGAGAAGAACATCTATTCAATTTGGCTTTTGATGAATTCATTCACTGCAATTGGTACTCATTATAAAAGGGTTATCTTTTTTGTTGGTTATATTTATATTTATATTTATCTTTTTTAATAGATATAAACCCTTTCAACAACAAAAAATTTAATGATTTTACACCCAAACATTTTCCAATTACTTAGACGTAATATTCATTGTCATTGAGAAAATTCAAGTACAGTTGCAATGCATGCATGCAAACTACAGGCATTGACTCATAAAACACAAAGAAGCAAAAAAATATAAAAAAGACACTATAAAAGACATATTTACTTACAAACATGTGCAACTAGGTATTTCCATTCTTATGGCTAGCAAAGAAATCAACATTAACAAATTACGTTGCTAGGAATTTAAGTCAACAATAAACACCAACCTATACAAGCAATCAATAATGGAAAATAATAGACATTAACACACAAAATGCAAACAACTTCAAACAACACACATCAACCCATTAAATGAAAACATGCAAACCACTATAAAATGACACTATAAAAGGCATACCAAGTTACCAACGCATCATTTCAACACACACAAATTTGATGATTTTATATACAAATATTTTCCAATTACATGGGCCTAATTTTCATCACTATTTAATAAATTCAAATGCAATTGGAATGCAAACAACAAAATTTTTCAATTACTTAGACCTAATTTTCATTTTCATTAAATAAATACAAATATAGTTGTAATGCATGAGTGCCCAAAATATTACTTTCATTCTTAGTCATGAAAAGTACACTATCGTGCTAGCTCCTTCACTAAACAAGAAATTTAAACTTCAAGCCCAACAAATACTTCAAATATGAATAATTCTCATTTTTAGCCAATAGATTGAAGCGTAACTAGGTACTTCCATTCTTAATAATGGATAACAGAGAAATCCACATCAACGAATTACAGTGTTAGGTACCTAAATTGACAATAACCAACAACCCATAAAAGCAACCCATAATTGCAAAGGACCAAACAAGAAAGACTAATCCATATTTACACTCACAGAAACAACCTGAGGAAATAGGAAAACAACACAAAAATAAATTTTCCCAATAGAATTAAAACTTGAAAACCAAGAAATATTTATTAATCAAGTGCAACTAAGTATTTTACTCGACAAGAGACACTAACCCATAAAGAATAGCCAACAATTAATAATTTCAAGTGAAGTTGCAATGGATGATTGTACGTAGTGAAGAATAACCTAAAATGCAAAGATACAAAAAATAATAAAACGATAGTGTAAGAGATATACGACCTTACAAAAGTTACATTCCTCGCTTCCAATACAAGCAAACCGATAGGAAAACGAAAAAATGAAAGCGTAAAAGATTGAGTAGCTTACAAAGGCCACCTTTCTCACTTCCAACACAGTAGGTGAAAAGCCTCCCAAAAAACACAAACTTTAGCCTCATCGAATAGCCTGAGCAAAAAATGAACATACAACACAAATATGATGGTTGTACTTGAGTCTCCTCACAATAAATGAGAAGACACAAATAGTAAATGAAAATGTACTGCTCAAGACGCCACACATCCCCAAGAAGAGTCCATGGCAAGACACGACTATACAAATAAGCTCATACAATATTTTGAATAGCAAAGATGCCTACAATAATAATAATTATTAAAAATAATTCAAAAATGCCAAAACCACGAGGAAAATGGCACACACCGATCAAAAAATTGCAAGAGCATTAAAAAAAATAGTTTTTTCTAAATATTCCCCCGAACAACACCAAATTCATATCTTTATTTTTCTGACACCATTCTCCAAACACAATTTAAATATACAAAATTGAAATGATAACATTAATTCCCTGCCTTATAAAGACAAGGACTAACAATATAGATTCAATGAAAACTTACAAAACCAAAGCCTCCACTTGGGTATGTGGACCTCACCATCGAATAACCGCATCGGCCAGAAAGGAAGGCACAAACATATGGGAAATCATCTAAAATTGCATCTATGCCTCCATTGTTTGCCCCTTTTGGCATCTCCACCTCATACAACCCTGGAGATGAGGTTCTGTCTAGTTGCTTTTTGGTTACTCCCAAATTGTCCTTTAGATAACTACGTACATATGAATTGTGATAACCCACTTTGTAGTCACCAAAACTATTTATGAGGCATAATTTTCTTGGTAGTTGTTCTTGAAGTGACATTAGTTGTATAGGTGGATGTTAAAATGAATGCTACAAACAACCAAACTACAACTACTAGTCGACTCAAACTGTTACAGATTCCCTCTTCTGCAAAATGGGAAACATTTGGAATATGTAGATGCAACAACTATAATTAAATCTGAATGATATGAACATCATATAAAGGTGTTGAACAAGGAAAACATGGTGAGCACTGAATGGAAAGGAAATTCTTTTGGTAAGCGTAAAACACAATAGAAAACACAAACTTGGAAAGTTTAACTCAAATTTAGGTTATTCAAAATTAAATGCATATCGAGAAATAAAAAAGAAATAAGTGAGAAAAGAAGGGTAAACATGATACTAAAGCAGAGTGACAACTTGGTTAATGGGACTCTCTCTAAAGTTGGGATTTATTTTATGCTCCGCAAGCAGCCACACTACTAGTCTTGTATACAAAAGAAATGCCACTGTTGTCACCCACAATACTGGAGTAAATGGCTGTAAGAATGTCCAAACGTTGCTAGCTTCCTCCTCTATGGTCGTGCGAGCTACCATCACTAAACATTTTTCCATGAATTGTTGTGTGAATTCCACAATTTCACTCCTAGTTGTTGTAATTGTAACATCACCCACAACTGCATCATTTTTCTACCAAAGAAAAAGAACTTATAAAATTGGCAACTCTCTAATACGCTTCCAAAATAGTAGAAAAAATAAAAATACAGACCTTGAGATATACTTGGTGAATGACTTCATCATAAGAATAATCTTCCTTATAGTCATACAATAGTTGATAGTCAAGACTTTTCACAACAACATCAAATACATCAATGATGAATCCAACAACTGTAGTTTCATTACTATCTGGGTTAAATGAGATTTTGAGAAATTTCTCCCATTCAGTCACAGGAACTACGATCTTCAGTGTAGTTCTTATTACTCGCTCACGAGGAATGGTGGAAAATCCACCAGGCCAAATCACGTATCGAAGCCCCTCTTCACCAAAAGATGGATTTTTGAACAACTTAGAGGAATTGTATGGCCAATACCCAACAACTTGATATATTTTTGCCACCACATTAACTATCTCATAAGTATAACAATACATTTCCCCATCATGGAAATTAACAGGTCCGCTTAAACCAGAAAAAAAATTTAAGAAAATCTCTTGCAATAGCTTCCTACCTTTCTCGAGTACCTTGATTTTGGTATTTTCTACTACTGCAAGAGGAGTTGAAGGTGTCGAAAACCTTGCATTTTTTGCCATCTTTCCAATTGCTCGAACAATCATGAGCACCGTATCATAGGCCAATAAGCCATATGCATTCAGGTCGATGATTTTCATGTTGGGGTTGTCATGTCTATAATGTCATTCCCACCTTTCAGTGAAATCCTTCAGCTATTTAGAATTTCGGATATGTGTTCTAACTCCAAGGAGGCCTTGCGTAGATGACATTGTAGAAGCATTTAGTGCATAATCCCAAAAACTAGTAAACTCTTGTGTAACTAGTCTCCATCATTCCTAACCAGTCTTCATCATTCCTATGTCTGTTGCCTCCATGAATATATCCATGCCAAGATCAAAGGGGGTGTGAACAACAAAAATAGTTGATTCTATTCACTTGAGTTTATGAAGCTCTTCCCTTATTTCTTGTTTATATGCAGTTGAAGGAATCATTGATGTGTATATAATTTCAGAGTCTAGATCTTGAAGGGCACCATGCAACAAGGACATGGCTCTGCAACCAAAATCATGGTCGAAGTGAAGAAATGTAATGCTTCCCCAGCCGTAATGCTTAATTATGCTAGAAATGTAATTTCAACTATTCCAGTTATTTTGAATCTATCAATATTGAAGAAGCATTGAAGAAAAATTCATAAACCATATTTTGAGTTAGATTTGATTAGACTGCATATTAATTCCTCCACCTTTCTGTTGTTCCATCAACAAACTTCACACGTTTTCTGGGTAGTTTGATATATATAATTTTATGTCTGTTCTCTCTCTTCCATTGGTGGATATTTTTCTATATATGAGTTAAAGTTTGATTATGTATGAACTCTCTATAGTGTCCAGCTCTGTAGAGCTACAAGGTGTTATAAGTTGATGTTTTTCATGGAGTAGTATCTCCAAAAGTTGGAAGAATCAATGGTTGAATGAGAAGAAGCTCAAAGGAAGTTGTAATGGTTGAATGGAGGAATATAATGGTGTCTGTATGAATGAGAAACAACTCAAATGTTTATGTAATGAATTATTTGGTTAATATAAATTTCAATGTCTTCTTTCTATTTGTTTTTATTGTATCCTCTGCTCTTCAAATCCTACAAAGTGGTATCAGAGTAGGTTTGAGAAGTTCATCTGGGTTGAAATTTTGCAAAAGAAAATGTTCATGGTTGGCTATTGAAAAGAGGCCAGTCCAAAACAATGTGTTGCATGATTGATGGAAATTGGTAGAAGAGACAGAGTCAAGTCAAGCTGATGAAAAGATAAAAGAGACTCACTTCTATTGCATGGTCACTAGAGGAGAATCATTGTGGAAGGCTAGTGTTTAGAAGGCCATTACAAATATGATATAAGTCTTTGTATGAGAAAAGAAATCATGGATTTATGAAGGAGATGATGGGTAGAAATTTCCAGAAGGAGGTAATGAATATGTGTTTTAAAAATGATCACTAAAGCACAAAGGAAAGTGCAGTCCATTGCTAAGAGGGATTCAAGTCCCAATCACCAAAGGAAAAGGTGGAAGAAATCAATGAAGTGCAGTCGCAGCTGTTGGAGAAAAAAGTTGAAAATTTTTCCCAATCAAAGGTCACTGAAGGAACTTTTGGTCTACAAGAATGTTAGAAGACTTTGAAGTTGTAGATGTATTTGTTGAAGTTTGAGAAGATGTAGGAGAGCCCAGCCATTGCTGAAGATAGAAATGTTTTTGGGAAAGAGAAAAAAATAGATTATGCAAGATATTAAGAGCTGGACTGTTAGCAACAACTTATAAGGAAAATAGTTGATCTTTAATTGATATTTGTTGCCAACCTTGTGCCACTAGAGGCTGTCTAGCCCAACATTAAAGGACAAGAGTAGAAGTGTTGAACAAGTTTGAAGACTTGGCTATTACTAATAATCAAAGACAAAAGGTGAGTTGTTGTTGCCTAAGAAAGAAGTTATAGGTGTTGTTTTTTGAAGGCCAGAGGTAGAGGAGAATATAAAAGCTAAAAAATCTCAACTCAAAATTCAGTCACTGAATATAAGAGAACAAAAATTTAGAACACATAAAATAAACTTAGAAGGAATGATATTGTATTATTTCATTCAAAATATATCTGATTCAACAAGGCTACTCCTCAACCTTGCTACTATAGAGAATTCTACAAAAAACTTGTTCGCCACTCCACTTTTTACTACTTCTCTTCCAAACCATTAAATTTTTTTTACATAAAAACCTACGGAGAAAGCTTTTCCAGCAAGTAAAAGGAAGGAAAATAAATGACATTAAGTTACATCATCAGTAAATTTCTTTTCACGTCAAGGGAATTTTTTTTTTCCACACAAATTACAAAAACTATATTAAATAGTCCATAAAGTATTAAATGCCCGTGAAAAATTAAAAATATCAAAAAATGCCATAAAATAAATGTCACGCACAACCACCACTAACAGGAGTTGAGAAGGCAGTGTCAGAAGCAGTTAGGAGTTGGAATTATTTCTAACACTCCCTTTTAATTACAACTACTACTCTCAATGATACCGAATCAATCTCTATGATAGATAAAGTTTTCATTTCCAAGCACCTTTGTGACAATATTTGCACATTGATCTTTAGATGTCCAAGATTCTAATAAGATTTCTCCAATGTTGATTAATTCTCTAATGAAGTGATATCTTGTGTAGCACCCCTCCATTTTTCTCTTTTGATCAGACAATGTTCTTCTTCATTATGTTTTATTTTTTGTTAGTACTTTGACTATGGTACTCGATTACTATTTGATCGCTAACTATAAAGCGATGTGATGTTACATTTTGATGTGTTGGTATTTTATTCTATGTTATCATTATGGCATGCTTTAGATTAGCATAGAGGATATTTGAATTAATGTTGTTTTATGCTTTTGATTAGATTATTGATGTTAGATTGTCAATTTTGTAACATTGTATTGGTGAAGGAGACAAAATTGCACCACTTGCTTGTGAGCGCCTTGCGATTCCGTGATTTCCTCTCACGATGTGTTTTATTATGATATATATATGCATGTTCGATATACGCTTTGGTTCTAGGTTTACAGGTACAGGACATCGACTCCACCTGGTTCTACAGGTTTGAGCGTGTCCATTGCCCAACAACATTTGATTGGGAGATAGTAGCTAGGTTTCCCATGTCAAGTCATCACCCTGGTCATAGTGTGTCGTTGGTTTTAAGTTGGGTTCGGTTGCTTTAATGCTATTCAATTTCACCTTGTTATTATTTAATTGCAAGTTGAAAAAGGTAAATAAATGGCATTAGGTATTTAAGTTGTTTATTAAATTAATCTAGTTTATTATGTTAGAAGATGTTAATTAATTAATTAATTAATTCATTTAATTTAATTAGTGAAATAATTTAATCTTTGGATTATTTTTATTTTATTGAATTAATTAAATTAAATTGAATTGAATTAAGTTATTTTAGAATTGTTAGATATTTTATTTGAAAATTGAAAAAAATATTTTAATTTGCGTTTTTGAAAAATTTGAATGCAAAATGAATTTTGAGGATATTTTCTATTTTTTGTTTTGAAAATTTTTGTTGGTGGTTGAAAGAGATATTTTTATTTGCATGGAGTTTTTTAATGGTTTGAAACATGAAAATCTAAGGGAGAGAAAAAAAAGGAGGAAGGAGAAGGATTCTGGTTTTTTCGTTTTTGATTTTGGTGAAGCTAAGTTGGATTGCTTGGAAGGGCTAGAATCCGAGGACGAATCAGTGTACCATTTGACATCCTCTCAAGCATTTGGAAACCGCAATTTTTTTTTATTAATTTGATTTCATTTTTGAAAAGATTCATAGTTTTATATACTGTTTGAAAAAAAAAATACACTTTGTTTGAATTGAAAGAAAAACCCATGTCAAATCTTGTTTCAAAATTTTGAAACCTTTGTTTGCAAATGATTTTTCTTAAGAAAAAAATTGTATACCTGGCTATAATTGATCATTTCTGGAAATTATTTGCTCAACTGGACTTAGAATTTTAATAAATCTATATAATACATATATAGGTATGTATATATATTTTGGAATATATATATATACATACATATATATATTTATATATGTTTGTTTATATTGTAATGACTATATTTAAATAGAAAAAAACCTCCATCAAAATTTTAATTTCACGGATTTCGAAATCCGTAGGGAGGCAGTCAATTTTTTTTATAAAAAAAATAAAATTAAAAAAAATAGAGGCTTTGGGGGTCGCTGGGGGCTCACCCCATAGCCGCCCCCATGGGAGGCATTGTGGGGGAGCCACGCCCAATGCACCCCACTCACACCGGCCGCACCCACATATAAGGGACAGTTGTGTGTTAAACAGAGCCGCACCCCTTATGGGGGGTTCGAATGTGCTTACACACACTCGCCCTAGGTATGGGGTCGGTTGTGTGTAAACACAACTGCCCGCCTATTATGTGTGTGTGCTCCCCCAAAAACCGTATGTGGGTTCTCATTTCTTAATTCATTTTTTTAATATAATATTTTTTTATAATGTTAAAATATTTAATATATATTATATATATTAATATATCACTAACTCATTTGACCCCAATTTCTGATGAAACCTTCCGACGAAACCTATATAATCAGATGTATCGTCAGGCACTTGTGTGTGAATTTCCATTTTTTTTTTAAAATTTTTACCTCGACGTTCGTCGGAATTTCGACGAGCTGTTGTTTTGTGTACGTTTCGACGAAGATCTTTCGCCAAAATTGGGGTGGTCCTACAAAGTTAAATTGTGGTGGGCATAAATTGAAATGAGCTTGACTATTTATTGTGATAGTGTTTTGCTCGACGGTTTTCTTGGGGAAAATCAAAAGAAACTCAAGAAGATATCGCTAGGTTGAGGGAAGTCATTGTCTTTTTCCAGAATTCATTTGTGAAGTCAGATTTGTACTTCCAGGTTTGAAAATCATATTTGAAAGCAACATCTCATTAGATTTCATTTATAGTCTTGTGCATTTTTAGAATTTCATTTCCATATTTTAGACTTGGCTTCAGAAATTCTTTATAAGGAATTGTTTATAACTGATGGAAAATTCTTGATGGATTTGGACAAAGATTATATTTGCAAGGTTTCAATTTTAACCCTAATGATCACTTTGCAATAGATTTGGGAGCCATAGCTAGATAATATCAAAGGTGTTGGTTGTTTTTTTACTGTAACCAAGTTTATCTTCTAGACACATAGCATATAAAATCTCAGATAATACTGCCTTACAATACCATCAATCTATATTCTAACCCAATAGTACTTATCAAATCCTTATATGAATATAGTCACCTATAACCTCACTCAAGCATTTTAATTAATTCCTTGAATTAAAGCCAAAATGAGAATCACACACCATAATAGTGAGATGAACAAAATAACCCTTGATCATTTTATTCAAGATAATAATATATTCATACAATGGAGATACATGACCTTGAAATGAGTAATTTTCATTCATATGCTAGTACTGTCTTGAAAATTAAGTACCCATGAAACTAAAACCAACAATAGAATGACACCAAATGGTGCAGGAGCACACCTAGGCTAACCTCCATGTTTGTTATTTTGGCTTGTACTTGACTCTAGCCAAGTCAGGATGTTAGTTTGTTTTTAGACCTTAGAAGGTCATTTCTTTTGTGGGCTAGGTGAGTTAGTCATTAGGACTAAGGTCACACAAATAGCTAGTGTTAGTAATTTAAGTTTTCTTAATGTTAGTTGTCTATGGGAGATTAGAGTCTTAAAGATGTTCTAAACACTTAGTGGTTGTTGTAAAGATGCCTTAAGGCCATTAAATGAGTTGGTTCCTCAGAATCTAGAGGGAATAGTGGTCCTAAGAAATAGGATCAAGGCATAGAGAAAGGTGCCAAATGTTGTAAAGAAGTTAGCATGGGCATGCAACTCGGTTACCTTTGGATTCCCTTGAGAATAGGAAGTGGGAGATTGGCCAACAGGCCCTAGAATCATGGGGATGGCATCTATTATGACCCAAGACTCGAATCTCATGACATGATGTAATTGGTAATTAGTTTTTGAAAGTAAAAAAGAGAGCTCTGCAACAGTGTTTTCAAGAACAACCCAAAATTTTGTGATGACAAAGATGCTTAATGGATTGAGAGACTGAGTTTAGTATTTTTTTAGTGTTCTATAGGATTATCTTAGTCTTTTTCATTTGATAAGCAAGTTGTTTAGAGTAGGATGTTTGGTGTTAGGAAAATTGTTTTGGTTTTAAGTTCTTACCGGTCTAGTCTTCACCAGTCGGTGCTTTCATGGCTCCCCCATGAAATCTAGCCTTGGGAAACACCTAAGGATAGGTGGAAATGTTAGAGGAGTCATTAGTGTATATAGATTTAGGATTAGGAAGCATGAAAGAGTGGAGAGCTCTTTTTATCACTAGTCTCTAGGCGAGCAGACAGAGCCCGGTTAGAGGTCTAGGAATGTCTTTGAAGATTTCTTGTAGGGTAAAGAGGTACTATATGGAATAGGTATAGGTTCAAGTAGGGTTTCATCATAGCTCATCATACTAGGTGGACTGAGGTCATGTCAATCGTTTAGTTTATGGTTTGAGCAGGTTCCAAGCAAGATTACAGTTAGTCTTAGAAATTAGGCCTTTTAGCCCTATTGTCCTAAGTTGTAGGAAAATAGTGTACGGAGGTTGTCAGGCCCTAAGCCCCATTGAACCTTTTAAAACTTCCAAATGAGTATCCAAATCTTCCTTTAGTTTTGTAGGGTCTTTGGAAAAAAATAGCAAGAATTGACAAAACAGGACTAGTAAAGGCTACAAGGAATAGCCCTGTTTAAGGTCTCAAATGGTGAAACCTTGAACCCGGTAAGGATAGGGTTGGAGAACCTTCTAAAATGGTTCAAATATGCAAGGTTATGAATGTTTTGAATAGGATGGGCACCCCTACAATGAAGAATGACATTTGTGAGAAGTTAGCACTTAGAACTTTCTAAGTGAGGAAGAGAAATTAAACTTGTCAAATGGTGTTAGTCCTCCAAGGTGAAGCACAAAGGATAGAAATCTTAGAGAAGAGTTAGAATTGGACTTAGTTAATCATCTAAGCCAATTAGGACCTAGAGGAGACTAGGTTCCTAGAAGAGACAAGCTGGGTATCTTAGTTGCAGTGCAAGCAAGCCTTGGAACACTCACATCACCAAACCTAAGAATAGTATCTTCACTATAATATCAGGCTCTTTACAAATTCGCTCTGCAACTTTAGTTAGACTTGACCTAAAGATATCTAACTTTCTAACCGGCCATATTTTTGGTCCTGAAATCCTTCTTATAGGGAAAATGAAGGAGCAACAAGCATTAGACCAAAAATACACCTGTCACTGGTCACTTGGATTGCCTTATGACATTTCAAAAATTGGTTACAACAGCTGAGTCTCTGGAGAATCTTCTTGTTCATCCCGTCCACTGGAGAATAACTATTGCATTTACCAAACTTTGAAAACTTGCACCAAAACTTCCACTAAGACATAGATCAAAATTTTTTATAACCATAATCGTTGAGCTGTTAACTACCGGTTGTAGACTCTATCCTATTCTTGTTCAGTTAAGTACTTTTCTACCCATCCTTGATATTCCTCATCCATTGGCCAATTAAAATTTACCACCTAATTTACCTTTGCACTGTAAGTTGTATACTTTACTGCTACTTGATTCGCCTCCCTTTCAAAAGATTCCAAAAATGTGCTAGTGTTAATGATTTCATCTACCCTGTCCTGCCATTGCTGCAGTGATCTAACATTTCCTTGGGAATCTACAATATCTGGTAAAGATGTGCCACTCCAGTCATCAAAACTTCTTACCAACTCTTTAATCCTCTTGCTCAAATCATCAGGTAAGGCCTGGAAACCTTGCAATGACTTCACAAAGTCTTGAGTAGGCCTTAATTGTTGAGGCCTATTAACTGCATTTTGAGAATTTCATTTCCAGATTTTGTTGTGCAAGTTCAATATTCTGATTTTAGGAGTATAACAGTTGGAAATCATTGTAAAATCAGAATTTAATAATTTCTAGAATTAGCATTTGAAAGTGTTTTTTGGGGTCATTAACTTCAAACTATCTTCTCTTTTGCAGGGGTGGTTGCATACCGATTTTTTTGGGTGTAAAATATCATAATTATTATATTTTGTTACCTGTGTACGATTAAAAATTATTGGAGTGTGTGTGCGTTTGATATTTTTTGAAGATCTAAATATTCAAGCTTGGTAAAGAAAAATCATGTCAGATAATATTAGTCTAGAACAAAATGAAGAGACAGTTGCTAGATTGTGAGCTATATTGAAAAGAAAGGGTGATGGGAAATGTTATTGTCCTTGCAATAATTGCAAGGGCTTAAAGACGAGAATACTTTTAATCACAATAGCTGAGAAACATTGTAGGCAGCATGGTCACATTGAAGGGGGGCATGATTATCCTCCATTGGTAAGTTGTTCATTATATGTGTTTATATTGATTGAATTTGTAAATGTTTATATTGTTTTAACATTTGATATATATATAAAAATCACTTGATCATGATCATGGTTTATTTGTGTCTATCATTATTATAAAGGTGGGACGCCCTAGGGCACACGATATGAATTATCACGGCCCAGAGAATGTGGTTTTGCAAGTGGAGGAACATGGAGCTGTGAATATCGAAGATGAAGTTAATGATCCTATGGAAGAAGATGGTACAAATACATTGATCCATGACACATGTAGTGGCACATCTGATGATGTTGATCGAGATGACTTTGATGATGTTCATGATTTACCTGTACTTGAGAACGCATACGGGCCGCTTTATGAAGGCTCCCAAACAACTCTTCTCTCTGCTGTATTGCTACTGGTGAACTTGAAGGTTATGAATGGTTTATCCAACATAGCAATATCACGGATGTTAAGGTATGTCATATATGTCATTTTTTTTCATCTATTTTAATTGTTGTTAGTTCATCGCTAGTAAATAAAGGATGAAGTATGTACCTTTAATATTCTTTATATTAAGAATTTATTTTTTGTTGTAGATTGATTGGTGAATTTTTGTTACAACCATCAAATATTTTACCTCGCTCGTACCGAGATTTATCTGGCATTATAAAAGATATTGGAATGGAGTATCAAGCAATAGATGCATGTCTTAATGATCATATTATATATCATAAACAATATGAATTTGCAACAGAATGCCCAGAATGTCATATCAGTAGATATCGAACAAATCAACTAACAAAAAAGGTTCCTCACAAGGTTCTTTGTTATATTACCATTATTCCATGTATGCAGCAATTATTTAGGTGTGAAAACTTAACGCAATTTATGGATTACCATGCATGTAATAGAAGTGGAGATGAGATTCTTCGAATTCCTGTGGATGGTTCTGCATTTAGGGACATGGAGGAAAAATGGCCACACTTTAAAAAAGAACCTCGTAATCTCAGGCTTTCATTGGTAGTGGACGGTGTCAATCCATTTGGAGAGTTGAGATCTATTTACTCGGTGTGGCCTGTTTTTGTTATCAACAATAACATTCCTCCATTGATGTCAATAAAGAGGGAGCACATAATGTTGGCAATGATTGTTCCAGGTATTTGTTTACATCAATTTTCTTTAGCGTAGTAGCATCTCATTTGTCTTATTTGTTGCATAATGACATATATTTTTTCATTTAATAGTCATGTACATGAATTTATATATATTGCAGTAAAATGGTTATAATAATTATGTAATGTTTATGTTCATTCAACTAGGTAAGTACCATGTTAAAGATATGAATGTATATATTGAGCCTCTTATCGACGAGTTACTAAAGTTATGGAATGGCATCACTATGTATGATGTATCTAGACCAATAAGACAAAGACAATTTCAATTCCATGCAATGCTTGTATGGACAATTCATGATGCCCCAGGGCTAACACATTTTTCTGGTATGTTATAACGTTTGACTGCATACGATATTTAATTTTATGAATTAGATATCATGCATGTTTTTGAAATAATCTATTCATTATATGTAATTATAAAAATTGACATATTTAATCCAATTATATATGATTTGCAGGTCTTCAAACAAAGGGAAAATTTGCATGTCCAATTTGTGGTCCAAAGATGAAATCTCGTCATTCAACAAGTTTAGGAAAGTAGGTGTTTGATGAGTATAGGCACTTCCTCCACATAAATCATAAGTATCGAACTACTGAAAAACATCTTTTCAATGGGAAAGAAGAGACTACATCAAAACCACAAAGAATGACACCTCGCCTATGGAAGTTGGAATATAATAGAATTAATCATCAAGGTTATACATCAGATCAAATTGTTTATCTATCATTTATGATATGTTTTGAATTTATATTTATATTTTGTGATCATGCTGTAATTGACAATGATTGTCGTTGTTAATTTGTTTAACTTATATGCTTCATGAAGGTCGTTAAGGCATTAATGGTCGGCTTCCATAGGGACTGAAAAGTTATCCCAGACAATTTAGTAGGTTGCCCTACTATGAGCAGCTACAAATTGTGAATTTGTTTGATACAATGCATATCGGAAAGAATATGACAGAAACGTTATGAAAAATATTGGATGGAAGGCATGACAAAGAAAAAATTGTCAAAATTTGTAGTGACATTCAGGAAGATAGTCATGCAATGAAAAATGTCATTCAATTAAATAGCGATGGAGACCAAATTAATATAAGTGCCCTTCCTTGGTTATTAACAGAGCAGCAAAGCAATGCTATAAAACAAGTCATACGAAAAATTCGGTTTCCCATAGGATTTTCTGCCAACATAAATAATATCATAACAAAGAAAGGTGAATTTGGGTCAGGGATGAAAACGCATGATTGACATACCTTCATTAAGGTAATTATTCTGGTATATTATATATATATTTGTATACTGCATGTACTTTTCAGTGTATTATGTTTACTACTTTTGGAAAAATATTAATGAAAAGATCATTTTATAATTGTTGCAGTACGTTCTACCTCTATCTCTCCCAGACAACTTCGACAATAATGTCAAACAAGTTATATATGATCTTGGAAAATACATGAGGTAAGTAGTGATATTTGTTCAATTCGTTGTATATTTTTGTTAAATCTCATTAATATATTTGTGCCTTGAATCACTTGTAGATGGATGTCATCTAAAGCAATCCATAAAGAAGATATAAATTATTGGAAGAGAAGAATTCCTCGTCTAATGTGTGAAATGCAAAAGTGTCTACCTTCGATATTTTTCAATGCACAAGAACACTACCTCATACACCAAGTTGAGGAGATTGAATTATGTGGACCTATACACAAAAGGTCAATGTGGATGGCTGAGAGGCACTTGCAATTTTGAAGGCTTTGGTTAGACAGAGAGCACATCCCGAGGGTTCTGTGGTGGAGGGATACATGGTATATCAGATCATGGTGTACATTACTGAATATCTTCCTAAGTTTGTAGCAAAGATCCATGTAGATTGCATTTGGGATCCCAACTCCATTAAAAAATTCGAAGGGGAGTACTTGATGGGGAAAGGTAGATTGAGGAAAGTGTCAGGTAATTATAAGATGGTCATGGAGATTGGTGTAAGTGTTCCAAGGATTTCTTGCACAACTAGCTAAGAAGACCTTTCCTTGTCTTCTTCTGGGAACCTAATATTTTCTAGGTCCTTGTTAGACTTAGATCATTAACTAAGTCCTAATCCAACTCCTCTCCAAGAGTCTCACACCTTGTGCTTCACCTTGAAGTACTAACACCACTTTGTTATGTGCAAACTCTCTCCTACACTTAGAAGACTCTAAGTGCCAACATCACACAAACATTGAATTGATTACAGGGGTGTGAAAAACATTGGAAACATGCCATGTACTTCCAACTGGATCCATCTTGGAGGATCTCCAAACTCCTTTCTTACCGGTTTCAAGAATTGGTCTTGAGGAGGCCTATTTCTTGTAGCCCTTGATAGAGACCTTTACTTCGTTCCTGCCCAAACTTTCCAAACAACTTAAAAAATCAATTCCACATTCGAATACCCTTTTGTATTTTCTGAAGATTCAAAATATTCTATACTCCGAAGTCCTCCGTACATTGGTTTCCTATTATCTAGGTTAAATAGGGCTATTAGGCCTAGTTTATAGGACCCCACTGGTTTTCTTGCTCAAACCTCAGTCAAATGGATTGATAGAACCTCAATCCTTCTAGCATGTTAGGATATATCTATACCCTACCTGGAACTATACTTGTTCCGTACTGTACCTCAATCCCCTGCCTAAATTCTTCAATTCATTATTGTCAAACCTCTAATCGGGCACTCTAAGCCCGCCTAGGACTTGACATTAAACACAGTTGTTCCACTCTCTATGACTCCTAACTCTACATATGTATAGACCAATGGCTCCCCTAATATATCCATCTACCCTTAGGAAAATCCTGTGACTAGATTTCATGGGGGAGCCATAAAAACACAAGCTGGTCAGGACAGGACCAGTAAAACCCTTAAACCTTAACCTATCTATTCAGGACACTAAAACAACTTAAATCAACTTACTTGCAGAATGAAAAAAGTTTAATACTATCCCATGAACATGAATCTAACACTAAATCAAAACATCCAGTTCACTTAGTATCACTGTCACTCAATAACACTCGAAGTTCACATAAAAATAGAAATTGCAGAGCTATCTTCTATTCCAAAAACTTGATTACAATCTCCCTCTTTCTTGAATTTGAGCCCGCTTCATATTAGATGCCATTCACCATGTTTGTAGGGTATGTTGGTCAATCCCCCACTCCTATCCTTTATGGGATCCTATGTAATCGAGTTGCATGCAACATTTGCCATAATGACAACTGTTGTCTTGACAATTTTGTAACAACATTTGGCAAATACTCTGTCATTATGCCACCTTCCTAACACTTAGGACCTCTATCTCCTATATTTAAAGTAACCAACACCATTAAAGGCCTCATGACATCTTTCTAACATCATTCATGTGTTTAGAACACATTTAAGACTCAAATCCCAACTTAAGCTACTAAGGCTAAACAATGTAAAAACTATTAACAATGACTAACTTTGGTGACATTAGTCCTAATGACTAACTCACCTAGCCACAAAAATGACCTTCTAAGGTCCAAAACAAACATACAATTACTCTAACTTGGCTAATGTCAGATACAAGCCCAAAATATCCTAACTATGGAGGTTAGCCTAGGTGTGCTCCTGCACTAGAGATTAATTAGAATACATTTTACATTTGGTTTTTATGTATATTGTACTTATAAATTAAGGTCGTATACCAAGGTAATTAACTAATTATACATCGTTTGTGAATTTCATTTTTTTTTGATACAGTTGGTCGAGAGTGGGATGCACTACATTTGTACGTCGCAAACAATCTTGATTGGATGACGGTATGGATTGAATGATGTCAACAATATGGTCATGCATTAACATGGGAAGGTGTGGCTTCATTGGTTAAAGAAGCTCATCGTAATGGAGATTCCAATGTTACACCAAGGGAAATTGATTTAGCATATGGTTTAAGAGATAAACAGGTATGCATAAATATATTAATCACCCATATTATTTAATTATTTTCAATTATATTGATGTATATATATGTTGAGATTTTTTTCTTTGCATACATTTGGCCAAGAATAAATATGTTTATCAACTGACGATATTGCAATAAGTTTTGCATGTTTGACATATTGCAGGTGAAACACCACAAGGCTATGTGGTGTAATGGTCATAAATTTTGAATCAAAAAGTTGGATGACACGAAAAAAACTTGTGATTCTGGGATAACTGCAGTCTTTCAGGTGACTAATGTTTCATCTAGAAGCGACATACATCCAGAAGTCTTAGAAAATCAATACTATGGGATTTTGGATGATATACTTGAGTGTGACTTTAAGTCCTTCAAATTATTTTTGTTCGTCGTCCTATGGTACATGCTATGACTGAATGAAAATGATCCCAAGAGAACTGTTATTGAACATGATAATGGATTTACCATGGTTAATACAAGGTATTTTGAGCGAGCTAGAAATGAGCCCTATGTTCTTCCAAGCCAATGTGAGCAGGTATTTTACTCAGAGGTTCTAGGTAAAGCGGTTTGGTCATATGTTGTTAGACATGATCCAAGAGGAAGGCCGGTAAAGTATAATGTGGTGGAAGAAGAAGATAATGAAGAAATAGAAGATGATGCAGATGATGATCAGGATCAACAGTTAGTTGATGATGTGCCTGACGAAGATGTCGAAGAGGAGGAGCTAGATCATGATGATGTAAGAGTTAATGTTCATGAAGATGATATCCGTGTGGATGATGACATTATCGAAACTGATATCAATGATGATGATGATGATATGACCAATTCTTACAATGTTGAATCTGGATCGAATGATACAAACAAAGAGTTGGATGAAGAAGAAGATCAATGACATTAATTTGTATTGTCTATTTGATATTAAATTCTTGAAAGAATTATATTTGACTTATGTGGTTACATAATTAATTTATGATGTTTTTAATTTTAATTATATTTGAATTATATTAGAATATGTTCAGTTAACAGATGTAAAAAATAAAATGGATAAACCAAAAGATGAAAGTGTGAGACCACTGCCTTGTTGGGTGTATGGAGTCTAATGAAGATCTATAAAAGTGTAATCTATGATGGCAATAATTCAAAGTGTTTGGCACATAGATGTAGTTTATAACTTGTATAAATGTGCAAGTAAATGACTGACAAACTCTACTTGAGATAGAATGACAATCCTAGTTATGTGATTCTTCTTATTGATACAATTAATACTCTTTAGTTACTATGATTGACTAGGAGGGTTTAATCTTTACTTGAAAGAACCAAATAATCACATCACACAAATACAGCAAATGTGTATCGGTAAACTGAATATATATATATATATATATATATGCTTGATATATCAATTTAAACAATAGAAAAGCATCAATAGTATCAACTACTTCAAGCATGAGATGATTACAACGACATTTCACCACATAAGATAGTCATTTAATTTGCAATTTGGCAGCAAGCTCTAAGCTAAGACAAATAGACACATAACCTTACAAACACATATGATTTAGGCCAGTGCCATATACTATTGGGGAGTCGAATTAATTCACAAATATTTAGATTTCCATAATAGGTTCAAACACATAACATATAAGGTCTCTGACAATATTGCATTACAATAGTGTCAATTTCTATCCTAACTCAATACTTCTTATCAAATCCCTTTACAAACATATCCATCTATGACTCCATCCAAGCATTTTAATTTACTCTTTGAATTAAAGAAAAAATGGAAATCATACACACCATGATAATAGTGAGATGAACACCATAACCCTTGATTATATTATTCAAAATTGTGATATGTTTATACAAAGGAGAGCCATGAGCTCTAAATATATCATTACAACTGAAATTCTAGTACTGTCATGAAACATCAAACCTTCATGCTATTGGAACTATCAAATTTTGACAAATTCATTATTTCTTCATGATTATTAGTCTCCAAAAAAATATTCATAATGTAGACAAAAATATCCTCACATAGCATATTTTACCAAAATCCGATTTAAAATTGTGCCATAACGCCCCATAAATTTCATCTGACATTAAAATCTTTAAATATGAAAATATCGGCATAAGTTGATGCAGGTCTCATCGATGATAATATACATATCCTAAATGTATTAGCAAGACATAACAAGAGTCACATCGATCAAGTTATACATAGAGAGAATGCGGGTTTCTGAATCTTATCGGTAAGACAAAAAGTATTGACGAGACGATGTAAGGTCACATCGAGCTAAATTACCTTTTGTCGATTGGAGTAATGTAAATTCTATCAAAGAGACTTTGGTCATCGGAGAGAGATTTTAAAACACTGCCTATAGCGTTATTAGTCTTGCTGATAAAGCAAGGGGAGGAATCACTCGGTGAGACAAACGATGCCGGGGAGAATTCGGAAAGTCTTACCGACCCCTTAGGTTACACCGACAGAACTGAGCATACGAAGATAAAGGGTGTCGAGAAGGCAATGCGCATGGTCTCGCCGAAGAAAAAGCATATCGGTGAGACATGTCATCGTGAGGAGATCTAAGAGACATCATGGCGAGTATTATTCTTTCGCCAGAACAAATTGCTTGGTCTCAGTGACATACTCGATAAAGTGAACATCTCAGTGAGACAAAGTACTTTCGGAATAAGGCAAAGAATCATTGGCCCGATTCATTAAGTCTGAGTGATAGTTGTTTCGGTGAAAGTCATGGCGATATAGAAGCAAAAGGAAAGAAATTATTAGGGAGACTTGTGATGTCAGGGAAACTGCAAGACGTCTTGGCGGGTGGGTGATCGTTGAACCCTGATGTGACAACAAGAATTTTGAAAAAAAACTTGCAGCATTCATGTCTCGATTGGTAAAAGACATTAATGGCGCCACGAAGCGTAGGAGATTTTTCATATCAGGGTATGATCAATTGAAATCATTGTCTCACATAATTCAAAGCGAAGGAGAGCAAGGGAACCAGTAGAGCAATTAAGGCATTCACTTGGCTTGAGTTTGGAAGACGTTACAGTAAGTTTCTCGTCCTCTCAAAGTTCATAAAAAATTGAATTATGGAAGGCACTGGTTCAGGAAAACTAAAGGGAAGAAAACCCGAGGAGGGAAGCCAATCAAAAGCAAAAAAGAAAAAGACTGAGTTACAACCAGAAGGTACTGAAAGGAAGCTAAATCAAGACCTCATAGACCAGTTACCTGGTTCTGGACCTAAAGCTAGGCGTTTTGCACAGCTCAAAGCGGAAGTTGACAAATTGGACGACAAATGCAAATTTATAGGTGATGTTTGGACTCCGATTAGAGGCTATGAGTTATTCAATTTCCATTACCATAGGAGAAATCGCTTTGAGCCAGTATGCAATCCATGGAGGCTCAATTTAGGGAAATTAGTGTGCCCTAATGTTTTTATTAATGTCGAACTGGTAAAATTGTTGGCCGAACACTATGATTCGAAAAAGAAAGCTATATGTGATTTGTCAAGGAATCCATTAATACATGTATCTGAGAATGCAATTGCTGAGGTTTTCAGAATGGAGGGAATATGCAGTGACAAAGTAGTGAGTGAAGAGCTCGATAATGAGTTTAGAAGGATGGACACCATTTATAAAGGGTGCAGATTACCTCTACACAAAATTAGGTGTCATGGCAAACCTACTCCAATGGAAGACAGTGAGGGTCCACCCTTTCATGTAGACCTCTTCGAACCTTACCTAAAATATAATTACTACTCAGTGGGACAGGTATTAGGGATGGAGGTACCTGAGCATATGGTGGTTGTGCCCATGGTGATTTCTGCAGACATTCAGTACCATAATTCTAGATCATTTGACTATGCTACACATGTTTTTAAGGAGCTGGATGCAAGTTTGATGGCGATAAAGAGTGGTGCTTCTGTTCTCCATCTCAGAAATTACTCATTGCTGATGCACTTAGTGTTGTATTTTGGACAAGAGTTAGGTTTATGGCCCCAGGAGCTGGGGATTTCACAATCCAACAAGGAAGGTAGGTGTTGTGCCTTTTGCACACACGCCCCATTCGGAACGGGGACCCTCTTTTCCCAATTTGCTTTTTTTTTGGTCCCTTTCGTTTCGCCTCATTTTGCGTACCCATTTTTGTGCTCCGAGGCAGGGGGTAGCTCGTTTCCCAATGCCATATTTTAAGTCTCGAGCTTTCCAGGTTTTCCTTGTCAAAATTCTGGCATTTGTGGCAGTTTTCGAGTTTCCCCTCTCGGGTTTCCCCTTTCGGATTTCCCCTTCCTGATTGCCTCTTCTGGATTGCCTCTTCTGGGTTTTCCCTTCCGGATTTCCCCTCCCGGGTTTCCCTTATCGGGTTTCTGTGGCTGGGTTTCCCGTCGATCTTCGCTGTTTTCAGAACAACTGCCCCGGGACAGCTTCCCGAACCCTGGATTCTGGACCTCTCACCGCCCCTACGTTTTCTAACTCACCAACCTAACCTGCAACCATACAGAGGAGTTAATGCCGCATTAATGGCTGTCTTTTGCTATAAAACTGATTTTCTGGCCGTCATTATCAAAGGCTCGAGTGATAGAGAAAGATTGAAGAGCTCCTGACGAATCTGGTTTTCCTCCTATCAGATTTTGAAGTGTTTTCCCGATGACCTCCGCACATCTGGCATCCTGTTCTTCAGATTTTCGAGGTAGGTTTTCCATCCGTGCGCCCTAGATTTTTGTTTTGTGAATTTTACGATTTTGCTAGGGGTAAAAAGTAAAATGTAAAATGAAAGCTAAATTAAGTAAATTTGCCCCCTCTGCACATAACCCATGTTTTAGAAATCTAGAAATCCATCGTTAAATCGTCCAAAATCGATCCGGAACCTTCTTGCATCGCGGTTATTCTTTGAAATGGCACTGGCGTCTTCCGGGCCCGGGTCCTCCCGCAGCCATCTCCCTCGTGTTTTCGATCTTTCCATTTTCTTCCACTGGAATTTCACTTCCAGAATTCCTTTCTTGAGATTCCGTTGTGATTTCGCAGTTTCAAATGGCCCCATCTGAGCGTCTTCCTGACCCTCAAACCTCGGACCTTCAAAGTCTGTCCATTTCAAACTTCCCAATTCTCTTCAAATCCATCCTCAGAATTCGGTTTTTCAGAATTCCGTCGCCCGAAATTCTGTCCCCATTTCGTTATTTCAAACGGCTCCCACCTTGCGTCTTCCCGGACTTCGTTTCCCGACCGCAAAATTTTCCTTCTCTTGATCGAAACCCTCAAAATTTTCTTCCCCCCGGATTTTTGCTTCTGGAATTCCTTCCCCAGGATTCCGTCCCCATTTTGCCATTCTAAACAGCGAGCACAGAGCGTCTTCTCGGATCCCAGACCTTGGTCTGCTGTCCGCTAGAACTCGAAGCCTTTGGTCTTTTCTCCAATCTTCTTCCAGATTCTAAACATTGGAATTCCTCCCCGGGAATTCCTTTCCTTTTGCACCGTTCTAAATGGCGAACACAGAGCATCTTCTCGACCTTTGGGTCCCGGTGTCTCCTTCGTCGTCCGTTTGTCCCGAGCCCTCTGATTGCTTTTGGAAACTTCCTCCTGGGTTGCCTTCCCCAGGTTTCCTCTTGTGTTTCGCCATTCCACACGGCCAACCCGTAGCTGCTTCCCAGCGATGGCAATTTGAGATCTGGATTCCGTTACTCGGAATTCCGTCCCTTCTGTGCCGTTTGAAGAAAATTGGCTTCCCTACAGATGATGCCCGAACCTCCGAATGGGGCATCAAATGACCTCCAAATCCAAAATGGATTTCGACCCACTTGCTAGAATTTGGTTTTCTTCCATTTCCAACCTCAAATCTTCAAATCCAACTTCGGGAAGTGCATATGGGAATTCCGTTCTCATTTTTCCCTTTCAAGCGACGTTCTGCCAAGGGATTTCCAGCCCAGGAACTTCAGATTGTTTGCACTGACCTCTAATGATGGAATATCTTGCTTCTATGATTGTTAAGTATGAATTGTGATTGTCGGGCTAATCTTGACATGCAGGGGTTTGCTGCTGGCCATTTTGTCAGGTTCATTGTTACTAATTCTTGTCTGTTGTGCAGGATTTATGGAATCTGGCCTAGAGACTTCTGGTGCTTCAAAAAAGGGAAAAGGAACAGCTAAGCCACCAAGGGGCAAGGAGGATAAAGATTTGATGAAGTACAAGTTCCAAAGGGTCCCTATTCAATCTAGGATCACTAACCTTTGGAGAGATGTTTTAGATACTAACATCGGGCAAGTCGATGTTGATGAATTCACGCAGAGGGTCAGAATGAACCCGAAGACTGCAAATGCCAAATTAATAAAGAGCAGTGGACTTGCTAAGGCTATAGGTTTTCCACCGGCCCTAGTGGCCCTGGAGCTGGTGATGGCATGTGTGGAGGCACACCAATCTGATACTAGAACAATCGTGGATCATGAGGGGAATATCCTTGCATAATGTCTCCGTCGGGCATAACTAAGACCTTCCACATTCCTGCCCTTGAGAGCATGGAGGTCCCCACCTTGGAAGACTGTAAGGAGGTGTGGGAATAGGACCCGTTGGAATGTAAAAGGCTTATCAACCAGTGCTGGTAGAAGGACAAACGGGCTAGTGCTGGGAAGCTCCCTCAGGAGCTCTACCGTAGTGATTTCCATGAAGACTACCATGGTCTTGTGACACTGCTCAACCGAATTCGAGGCCTTCCTAGCATAGTTTTCTTTCAAGAATGGATGTTCTATTTCATAGAATAGATTCTCTGAGGTAAGGACACTGCCTTCTATTGGGGCGAGATAATCAACGACTACTTCCACGAGCAGTTTACCACTGTGAAGAAAACTAACAAATTCTTCATGACCTCTTACTTGGTGTATTCCCTCGCCAATCAGAGACATTATCAAGGTTTGAAAGTGATGCCAAGTGATCCATCAGGGCCAGAGCTCAAACCATATGACAAGTACCCTCAGTTGTAGTTTAGGAATTTCAAAACAAACTACTGCAGGGTGAATGACGTGTTCATTGCCCACATAATCAGATCGGTAGGAGGCAATTTTCATAGAAAGACATCCCACAGTGCCAGGGTCCTCCTTAGACAATACGCCTTCTGGTATATTCAATTCCCAAGGTTCACATACATCTGCACCGAAGGCTTCTTGGATAAACCAAACAAGTTGCCCCGGTACCCAAATGACTGGATCGTTCTCTTGGAGCTGACTCGGTAGCTACGACACATTCACAGTGTCTTGAGTGAAAAGCATCTGGAAGGCCCCGTCTACCCCATGAACCTTGGACAGGGGATGTATAAGGTCCACACTTCCTAGTGCGTAGGATATTCAGAAAGGGAGTTGGCAGAATATAATTTTGAACAATATACAACAAGGCCACAGATGGATCCCTATGGCCATGTCAGAAAGGCACTAGGGCACGGATATGCCCAGCTCCACAACATCAAGGACTTCTAGGCCAACTGCAGGGATGATCTTGAGGTATGGCTGCAATATTATATGCGCATGACTGTCATCCATGTACGAAGGGTGAACTTATGCCTGGTACCTGATCAGCTAGAGGAGGATGAGGAAGCAATTGTGGATCCAATTTACGATATAGTTTCCAACCTACCACTACCCACTATCAACTGGGATTCACCAGAGCTCAATGACATTAGTGTGCTCACCAGGGCCGTCGAAGTCCGAACGAGAGCATGGATCGACGAGAAGGTGGTCGAATTGAAACAACAAGGGGTTGTGCTGACGTACACTGAGCTTGCAAGTGAGCACGTGAGTGAGCCAAGTGGCTCCGAGGGTGGGGAAGCCACTGCTGCAACTGGGGAGACATCTAAAACCCCACCACCTTTGAAGACCAAGAAAAGAAAGGAGGCTAGCCAACCGCTACCCAAACCGAAGGTCTACGCTCGTAAGTCTTCTGAGCCAGAGCCCTCTAAAAAGAAAAGAAAAACAACAAGAAGCATGGAGACAATGGTGATGCCCAAGGGTTCACCCCTCGAGATCACAAGCAAAGGATCTAGCTCATTTGGATCTCCACCTATTGTAATTACTCCCGCCACCCCACTTGCTTCAATTCTAGCTTCTGCTTCCTCCCCGCCTGCGGTGGATATCTCCATCCACCTTGCTCCTACCCCTCCAGCATTGCGGGTCATTCCCGTAGATTCATCGTCCGCCACCACCTCACTAATGACCTCTTCTTCCATGTCCCCTTCCCTTCCTTTCACATCTGCTGCCACAACGCCAGCCCCAAACCTTCCAGAATCTTTTGTAAGGTATATGCAAAATGTGCCTTCTGAGCTTTTGGGGATGCTCACCAATCCAATAGTCCAGGTAGCAATAGCTCAGGCTATGGCCTCCACTCCAATGACATTTCCCTCCACTGAATCACCAAAGATAAAGGCGACCATGTAGATATCAGACAAATGTGAACAATAACAATTAGAGGCTAAGAAGGTGCCGAAATATGAAGAGTTTGAATATCATGAACATCCCTTGTTCGAGTGTTAGAAGATTGATAAGGTGGCCTATGAATCTTTAAGTGAGGGCAGTGAAGACAGTGAGGACCTTGATACTGAATTGATCCGAGAGTCGAATGACCCTGAGCTCAATGCCAAGTGGGGCAAACAACTCAAGGAAATTGAGGACAAGGAGGCCGAGGACCGGCTTGCACAAGAGGAGGAGACTGCTGCGCCAGAGACAAAAGGTAATAGATCTCCAACCGAAGAACATGGCCAGACTCCAGAGCATGGTGAGGAAACTTTCCTCCAAGAGAGAAAATAGGCAGAGAGCCTCGAGGGGCGTCAGGATACTTTAAACAAGGAGGAGGATGCTGAAAGGCAAATGGATTCACCCAAGGAGCAGCAACGTACTGAGTCCCTCACTAAACATGAGACATCCAAGCAAGGTTCTGATAAAGGAAAGGAAGATGCAGGAACTAATGAGAAGGCTTTGGTTGTCAGAACTATCGAGCTCGAAAAGGAGGACGGTGGGAATCAAAGTGAGGCATGAGGAAAGGAACCTCAAATGCCTGATTGGCTACAAAGGCAACTCCAGCAAAAGACTCCCACACCAAAGGATCCCAAGGCAAGGCTAGAAGCCATCATGGCCAGAGCACGAATGAGCACAAGAAAAGAGAAGAAGCCGAGGGTCAGATCGAAGATAACCATGGATGCTTTGGGATCAAGAGTAGTGCAAATAGAAACGCCGATGGTTGGGAAACATGGCATAACCTACAATGTCTCCACCATCGACTTGGGAGTGGCCACAAGGGAGCAGAAGGTTGAGCACCTCCAGGAATCGGTCACCACAGTAGTGCACCTTATCCAGCAGGATAATATCTCCAAGGAGGAATTAAAGGAGCAGGTGGCCGACCTAACAACTTATATTCAGCAGTGGTCATCTCCAGATGAGCAACCGACAACATCATCAGCCCTGCCTTAGTTGTTGTCCAGAGAACACATTAACAAACTAGAAAAGAGGTGGAACTTGGACAAAACTACAAAAATTGGTTCTGGCAGGTTTTGGACATAGGGAACACAGGTATCAAAGTGGCTGTTCGGGTAGCAAATAGGTTCCTAGAGGTTCAAAAAACTCTTGAGGACACAAGGCAGATCTGTGACAAGCTCCCCAAGAAGTACGATGCAGCCTACCCAAAGATTGAGGCCATTCTTGTGTTACCGAGTGATATCTGGGAGAAGGACCTTTCCTTCAAGGATGATGACCATTGGCTGGTGGATACCTGGAAACGAGATTATAACCACCAAAAGAGAAGGCTGGAGTAGATTTTGGAATGGATAGCGCCTGACATTGAATGGGCAAGGGAGTCCAGGGAGGAGTATAGTCAGTACCTCAAACTGATGATGAGGTATGAAGTGCCTGCAATCGAGATCAATCCTAAGAACATCAAGCCCCACTTCTTGAAGATTATGGAAGATGGGATGTCCGACAAAATCACCATTGATTTCATGTGTTTTGCGGCCTGAGCCTTCACACAATCAGAAGCTTGCAAAGAGAATGATGCTAAGTATGAGGTAGACTGGAAGAAGCTTGGCAGTAATTCTCAGGAATGGAGTTACCAAATCTTGAAATCCGACATCGTGGAGGTAGTTAAGTTCCAGTCCCTAATCCTAAGTTTCATGGAGTATGCCATGCTGAAGAAGCGGGAGGGCAACCTAGTCATCAATGAACAATTCCTTGAAGAATAGCTACAGCAGAGGGCAAATCACTAAAAGACAAATTTGCTACAGTGCTTTCACTAGATGACGAAATAGGGAAGAGACAAGAAAGTATTTATTAATGTAATATATTGTGGGGTAGGTGAAACCGTAATGTAAAATGAACCTTGGCCACATAATAGAATCAAATCTTGGCCACTCATTTTGTTTTTTGAAAACTATAAATAGGGCTCTCCTCCTCTCATTTTAAGAGAGTTGAGTTGTTGTAAAGGCATGCTGCAAAAATTATAAATAGAAAATACAATCATTTTTGGTGTATTTTTTGGGTTTCTCAATATGTTTCATGATTCCTCTCCCTTTTAGTTATAGCGTTGCTTTAAGTTATTTTGCTGTTCTAGTATCTTTAGATTAGACTTGGTGGATTTAGTATGTTATTTCTAGTTTTGGAGATAGTTGCAGTGTATGCTTTCCTTGTCCATACTTTTGGTCATTTGCTGAAGGTAGATGACCGTGCAAAGTTAGTCTGGACTTTGATTCCATTGCTGCTCATTAAACTTTATCTTTGTTCATGTTTCCATAATGAATGAATGATGAACATTTGCAGTCCCTAGAAGATAGCACCGATTTCATGATATTGTGAGAATTCTGGTTAAGTGAAATCCCATTTAAGGAAACTTTCCATAGCAGGAACCTCCATGATCACTGTTCATCGGTAGTTGCAGGTCTAGGAAACATCTTTCTTCCTCACCCTTCCCTTTTTTCCTTTTTTTTAGAAACAACTTGTGCCAAGGTTCGTTTCACATTGTAAAGCCAACTCCAACGAAATAATGGAGCCTAAGACTGTTGCTTGAGCCTGCAAAAAAGTATATCAATTCCAAACCTCTAGAACTCCATTTATTGACTCAATTCCCCTACAACTTCAACCACGTAAGTCCACCTTGTGATTCTAGCAAATCACATAAACAACTAAAATATTCCAAGCATCGTCATGACCTAACATCCGAGAGACCTTGGGGTAGTGTTCTGCAATTTGATTGTGGAAGATTGTCTTTCAAGAGAGGTAATGCACCTACGTATTACCTGTGTTGTAAAGTGCATAAAAACACCATCAACAGTAGGCCATTGCTTGTTGAATTATGGACTTCTATTTGGGACAACAGGTTTGCCAATTCAAATTTCTTGCATTTTGAAGAATTCTTTATGAAACCCTTGTATATATTTTGTAGCCATCCTTGTGATTATTCTTTATCTAAACAAGCAAAAAGGTTTCTTAGGCCTAGAGATTACAATGGACCAATTAACCACAACTGGGGGGATTGGTATTGCTTAGAGAATGCCACAATGATTAGGGTTTATGGCTTTGATGATACACCTTTCATTCTGCCCAAAACTGTCTCGGATAGAATTGCATACCTTGAAATTGTTAGGAAAATAGATTACTCCAGTGTTATAAACTTAAGTTCATATGGGAAATAGGCTTTTATGCACAGTACATTGTGTTTTAGTGATTTCACTGTATTAGCCAAGGAAGGTTATGATCTGATTCTGGACAAATTATTGCACTACAACATGAGCAGAGCACCAGTGAGAAAGAACTTTGATCCAAAAGGGTATATCCACTCTGCCAGACAAAAAGTAAATCTCGGAGGGTACCATCATGTGACCTTTAAATCTGATGACATAATCAGAAACTTGGAGGCAGAGGAAGCTGAAATTGTGATTGAAAAACATAATTAGGAGTTGGTGGATGCTGAGTTGTTATCCTCCATTAAGGGGATTTTAGAAATAGACAGGCCACAAAGCTCATCTGGGAAAGTTTCAAGAATGAAGACTTAGGAGTATGCCTATGTTGCCAGAGAAACAGACGTTGAGGAAACCATGGATGTAGATACAAGACATGAAGACTATAGGTCTTTCATATCAGATGATGAATTTATAAAGACCTTAGAGTTTAAGACATTTTTATATAAACAAAAAGGGAAAGAGATAAGGGGATAGGTTGACAATGTCACTCCAGGGAATGAGGATCAACTGTTAAAAAGCTTAAAGGATGAAGTGGACAAAGAGATGATTGACATGACCCCTGAAAAGGGGAGGGAGCTGCTTGAAAAGGTAGGTGTTATGATTTTTCCAGGTTTGGATATGAATTCTGCATTAGTTTTTGATAGTTTCTTAAAAGATAACAATGCTACCCACAAGCTCAATATAGAGAAGGTGACGGAGGTATACATAGGATCAAGATACAATCCTGATGGTGAAACATTGATGATTTGGGCCTTGTATCCTCCTCACAAGAAATCAATTGTTATTGATATTGAAAAGGCATTCAGACATGTCATGACCCTGAAGGCTGGAGAGGTTGATCCTGTAGCGACTGCTGATATTGGGATAAATATAGCCAAGTTGAATAAAGCCCAAATCCAAGCATTGATAAGGGAAAGGGAGATGCACAAAACCAATAATGAGAGGATGTTGAGAGAGAATGAACGCTTGAAAGACTTGGTAGGTGGTGTAACATAACCAACAAGGATGCTCACTCAAGGTGAGAGTTCACAGAAAAAAGACCGTTGGGAAGGGTCAACTACATACTCTCAAGGGAGAATGGATGCATTTGCTAAAATAATAGAAAAGGAAGGTTGTTTTAACCACTTGGTTAAATAAACTCTAGGGAAAACATTCACAGTACGTAGATGCAATAAAGGAACACAGGAGAGTGGATAGCAGAATTCAAGAAAGAATTGAGGAATTGGAGGAGGACACTACTAGTAATGAAGAGATTGAAAAATATGCCAATTGTATTATGGATAGGCACAAGTATTTCTATGTGGAGTTACAAGGGGATATGCAGGAATTGACAGAGGCTGCCGAAGATAGATTCACCAAGTTATGTGATGATGAAGGGAAAATGAAGGAAGTGACTACATGGAAAAGTGAGTGTGAAACAATACTCCAAGGGATGTTGGAGACAACCACTGTGAAAGATGTGATATTGGATGCATCATGTGAGCAAAATGAGTGAGTGATAATGATGGAGATTGTGATCCGTGATGCGTTGGGAGATGCCGACACTCATGAGTGCCAGGATTATATAGAGCATATGTCTGCAGTCCATTTGTGGCTCAAGAGAAATTAGTTAATAGTGGATTTGTTAAACCTTTTATGCTTTAAACCTTTTTGAAAAGGCACGCCCTTTTGCAAACTGATGTATAAGTATCCGTTGTTGGATAAATTTAAGGGGTAGAAGGTAGAATTAGAATAGGATAGACTGCTGTAAGCATTAAATTTTCAGAAATGATGACATTCAAGGAGACTATGTTGCATGTATGAACTTTGAAGGAGATAATGAAAGACTGTTGATTTAGTGGCTTCATTTTGGTATCAATTGTTTGTTGGATTCTTGCGATTATTTGATTGTCTCCAATCTGATGTTTCTTGGTTGTTTAAATTGAAGTATCAAGTATATATTCTATTTATCAGTACACATTTGTTGTTTTTGTGTGATTTGGTTTATTGGATTCTTTAAAGAAGAATTAACATTCCTTTCAATAAATTATAGTTTTTTGGGAATGCCATTTGGATCATTAAGAAGAATCAGATTATTAGATTTGATATTCTGCCTCAACTAGGGTTTATCATTTACACTCTTGCATGTTTATACCAGTTGTAAACTCAGAGTTATATGCCAAACAATTAGAGGACCTGCTAGATAGAAACCATTCATTAAAGGCTTTCATTTGACTCCGTTTTACCCAATAAGGCACTGGTCTCCCTTATTTACATTACATTAGTTTTATTCATTTCATTTAACATCTCTTAATTGAACATATTAATTCATACCTTGATATTGCATATACAATTTATACCAAAGTAGGATCATATCTTTCCACTGTTAAATTTCCATTTGTGGATAGTTAGATCAAGTAGGAAACATAAATTGACCATATTAATTTAGTATAAGAGTCAACCAATCATAAGGAAAACATAATATGAAGATGAATTTTCTCAAATCTTGTGGTTGTAGATGCCCTTTTGAAATCTATGCAAAATGTGGGAGGATAGACAAAGCTCATGAACTATTTGACACAATGCCTCAAATAATTGTAATCTCATGGAATACACTCTAATTAGAAAAGTCTCATCACTGCCCTCATAACAATCTATCAATTTGTTTTAGTGTCTATTGTGTTATACCCAATTTGGGACATGGGGTATAACAAAATAGACACTAAAATAAATTGAGAGATTACAATTCTTTGAGACATTTTGTCAAATAGTTCACAAGCTTTTTCTATCCTTCCACATTCTGTATAAATTTTAAAAGGGCATCTACAACCACAACATTTGAAAAAAATCATCTTCATATTATGCTTTGATGGATGTCTATACCTTGTTCCAAATCTCCCATATTAAGGAAACCAATAAGGATTTTGGTGAAGGTTGTGTTGGTGTTTAAAATACAATCCATGTAGAGGTTGTAGATATCTAAGAGGTAGCCAACCCCTATCGAGGACAACTACAACCACTAATGGCCAACTAACGAGAGTCAGTAAAGGACTGACTTCTCCTACACTTTTGGCTCTGTAGGACCAAGGTGGGTAAACCTAAACGTGTTCACATGAATGTCTCGTGATTGGTAAGAACACTTCCTGTGTACATATTACAATTCCTACACACTCAAAGGGATAGTGATCATCTCAAGGTTTTGGCAGACTAGAGAATAACTACCAGTACCAAAGAGCAATAGAACTGACCCACTTATTTGTTACAATACCTCCCTGAGGAGGACAAGGTTGTATTCAAGTGTTTTGTGTTCAATATTTGGATATCCTTGCTTAGAACCTACAGTCTTGAACTAATAAAATAACACAAACATTATCAAGTGCTTCATCCATAGGGCAATGGAGTCATACAGAACAAAATCCTGATACGATGAACCCATCTCATATAGCATTACTATCATGAGATATTTTAGCATATTAAGATAGTACTTCTTCAAGAATCCTAAGTATATACAACCATGAACATGTAACTTATTTTTCAAGCATTTGATTAACTCTTTGAGTTAAAGCAAGAAAATGAATCACATTTTCAATTAACTATTGAAACTGAATAGATGAATCTTTGATAAAGCTATTCATAATCCATGGCACACACCCAGGAGAGTAAACCATCTTAATTTTATAGATTTCTTTCGATATAAGTAATTAAAAAAGAATATCACACTAATTTGTATATAAACCTAACCCCAGGATGACTTCCTAAAAAAAAATGTTCATAACACTTTAACAATAAAGAGGACTGTATAACTTCCAAGTGTCGGATTGCAAAATTTTTCTAACCCTTCACAATGAGCCGTGAAATCTCCTTTATAGAATAGGAGAGCAACAAGCATTAGGCTACATTGTGACACCAAATTGAATTTCAGCACCAAAATTAAATTCAAATTTACGTTCCTTTTCATAATGATACCATGCATGAACAAAGGAATCAAAACAGTTATGAAATAATCAGTCGAAAAACAAAATTTCATGCAAAGCATGCGCACATCCATATCCACATCCACATCCACTTGATAGAACAACAAGAGAAGAGAAGACACGTCCAACGAACCCACTGCCAGTAATCATGAAGAAGCAACATGGCCCCGGTACAAGCAACCGCTCCGAGTTCGAGCTTGCGATAGCGATGGCACCACCTCCCATTTACCAACCTTGCGAGTAGATTCCTAGATAATTGGACCTGGTGCTAATGCAGACACTAGCTCAATTGCCAGAACCTCCTCATCCACTCCCATAAGATCAACCAGGGAAGCCAAATAGTACCGATAATCAGAATCAGTCTCAAATTCATCAGAATCCGAGATGATTATCGGGGACAAACAATGTACTGGCCTCTTCCCAGTGTTCCTAATAATAACCTTGGGAGACATGGGAGAATCGAATTTCTTGATGACTGGTGAAGCTAGCCTCACACTCCTTCGCTTAATTGATTTACTCATGATAGAAACAGAGCGCAACCACAAACAGAAGAAAAACCTTACTGCACTTAGACACAAGAGAATGCAATGCTGATTACATACAATTCAGTTAGCATTTATAGAGCAAGCCAGTATGCAGGGTATAATTACTTGAAGGCAATTCAAGCACTTGCACAATTAATGATCTCGATAACTATGAATACCCTCAGCAGGATGGCACTATTCGCATGCAGGAGGAAATCAGGTGGAGATCCTCAAGAGAAAAGAAACCTATATCATTAATGACACAAGCAACAACCAAGTAATACATGCCATGCGGACAACTCACACACTTCTTCCCTATAAATGAACCACCGATTCGGGAGGCACTTTAACAAATGGAGGGTGGAGATCAAGTCAATGGATATTGACAATCCACATCGACGCCTTCAGAAAACATATCCAATCAAAAACCTATAGAAGAATAGACCCAGACCGCACAATGGGTCCCATATAATCCCACTGGCACAAAAAGAAAAGCCACGTGCCTCTCCCTCGCAAATATTTACTCTGCCCGTGCAAGGTGTGTGAGAGATCATGATTACCCCGTTATTGATGGCTATTATCGGTGAAAAGACGACCCCCTGTCATATCGAACACCTCAGGAAGAAAACCCATTCATCCATTCACGCCACATGGCCATATCTTGCGAACCTCACACTACTTTGATGATGCCAGCAAACAAACCTGCAAGGTCTACGAGAAGCGGTCAAGATCGAATTCTGTGATCGGACGACTCATCAGCCCTCAGATGGAACATTTAAGTGGGGATGGCTATTACCGGTGAAAAGACGGCCCCTTGTCATATCAAACACCTCAAGAAGAAAACCCATTCATCCATTCATGCCACATGGCCATATCTCACGAACCTCGCACTACTTTGATGACGCCAACAGACAAACCTGCGAGGTCTGTGAGAAGCGGTCAAGATCGAATTCTATGATCGGATGGCTCATCAGCCCTCAGATGGAACATTTAAGTGGGGATGGCTATTACCGGTGAAAAGATGCCCCCCTGTCATATCGAACACCTCGGGAAGAAAAACCATTCATCCATTCACGCCACATGGCCATATCTCGCGAACCTCGCACTACTTTGATGATGCTAGCAAACAAACCTACGAGGTTTGTGAGAAGTGGTCAAGATCGAATTCTATGATCAGACGGCTCATCTGCCCTCAGATGGAACATTTAAGTGGGGCCCACATTGAAATTTCTGGCAGTGTAATACCTAGGCCATTACGCCAAAAAGACTGAAAAATTAGGTGAAATAGGGTCGGTTAAGCACGACCTGAGAGGGATGAAACCTCACTTAAGTGACCAGTCCACTATGGCAATAGGTCACCGTTAAAACATAACAAGAGGGTTTTGACCAATCCATATTGAAGGTTACCCTGAGTAATTTAGAAACCCTCTAACCCTAGCTTCAATTTATTGAAGTTCCATTAGGTTGTGGAATTTTTCTTTGCATCTACTAATTGCATTTGTTTGAAAGTTTCTAAAACCTTTTCAACAAATCCATTATGTGTATATTCTAAAATCATTATAGTCCTTATAGTCCTTCTAGTCCACATCACTTTGTTTTTTGAAGAAACTAATACCATATATTTCTTATTTATGTTCTAAATTGGATACATGTTTATAAGTTTGATATTACAATTAATAATATTAATTTTGGTAAGAAATTAAAAGATTTTGTTGATTTTAAAAATATATGCATCCCAATGTAAAAATGCCAACAATGGAAGCAATGATTGTAACACATAATTTTTGATGTAGTATCCAATTCAAAGGATGATGTTACAATTTAGGGTTATGATTGGGTATTTAATTAGGGTTAGGATTTAGTGTTTGGGTTAGTATTAGGTTTAGAGTTAGGGTTAGGGTTAGGAAAATAATGTTAGGATTAGGGTTAGATTAGGGTTTATGTTTTATGGTTAGGGTTAGATTTAGAGTTTTGGTTATGGTTGGGATTAGATATGAAATTAGGGTTAGGGTTTAGTATTACAATTAGGGATTATAGTATTAGGGTTATATATAGAATGAAGTTTTAGGGTTATTGTAATTATGATTAAGGGTTGTTTTTATATTTGGCTTAGAGTTGGGGTTAGGATTAGGGCCAGGGATAGGGCTAGGGTAAAGTTTAGGGATAGGTTTAGGGTTATTAGAGTGAATGCAACTAATTAATAAAATAAATAATATTTAGGGTTAGGTAATTAGGGTTAGGGTTGGAATTAGAGTTTTGGTTGTGGTTAGGGTTATAAAGATAGGATAAAGGTGAGGGTTAGGGTCAAGGTTAAGGTTTCGAGAGAAAGGGTTAGGTTATGATTTGGATTACCCTAAACTCTAACCATACCATAAACCTAATCCCAAACCTAACCCTAAAGAAAACACATAACCTAACCCTAATTGTAGTGTTTGAGGCTAGGCTCAAACACTATATAACCTAACCCTATATAACCTAACACATAACCTAGCACTAGAAAAAATTCTTCTCCCAAACAATCTCCTCTACTTCTATTCATGCCTACTAGAGTTGCAACATTCAACATTGGTGCTTCAACCATTCATTCAAAGCTAAGAATTTGAAAGCAGCATTCATTTGTAATATAATTAATCATTTAACAATATTATAATTATTATTAATCTAATACAATATTAATATTATTAATAATATACCAATAATATTAATAATCTAATATAATTACTATTAATCTATATATAGATTATATATAATCTTAATATATCAAATATATCATTATAATTCATATAATGTAATATAATATTGTTATATAATATATTAATATTATAACATTACTATTAATCAAAGTGCTTTAATATTTATGTCGAGTTTTAGTACATTATATGATAGGTTACTAAAGCGGCTTTGAGATACACGTGCTCAAAATCGACGTTGATGTTATAATCTTGATGAAAAGTTGCTTGATGGTTATGTTCAGTATTGGTGACTTCTCAAACACAAGAAGATGCGATTTTGGCCCTATTAGGAGAAGATTTAAAAGTTGATTCTAGAGTTGAGAAAAATTATCATATTAAATTATGAAGCCCCTTTCTTTGGCAAGGAGATTCCATGTGTGTTCAAAAATTCTTGTTGCACACATTTCCATTACTCATGTTGCTAAGAACCTTGCAAATCTTCATATTTGAAGATTGAAAAAATCCAAAGGTATATTTTATGGCCTCCCTTTAACCAAGGAAAATGGTTTCACAAAGTATCCTAGGAGTTTTATTATTTCCCTCATGACTATAATAGGCTTGGCTTACTTTATATTCACTACTCTAAATGGCGCCATAATAGGCTTTGCTTGCTTTATATTCACTACTCTAAATGGTGCCATAATTTTTTTAAATTTAATTAACATACTCTAAAACCTAACTAAAGTAGGTTGTAGCTCATCAAATTGGACAAGTGAAAGGTCAATACCAACGCCGAGGAAGACTTTGAAGGAGTGAAAACAAGGTCAATACCAGCGCCAATGAAGAGTTTGGAGCTAAAACAAGGTCAATACCAACACCAAGTACCAAGTTGAGGGCACTCAGGGAAAATCGACGACCAAGGGACAATGAGTACTATAAGTTTGGTACCCCCATTCTCTTTAACCTACAATTTTCATGCCTAGTTTCTAAAGATCTTCTTGCACATTGGCCCCCCCATTCTCGTAAAATGGTATAAGATAAGACAGAAAAAATAAAATAGCTTTGTCTTTCACATTTTTATAGTGATTACTAGAGGCACATAGACCAATTCTTCATAATAGATGAATTTGATCATACTTTTCCAATGATGCAACAATTCAACTTTGGGGTGTATCATTTAAGCAACAGTTCAACTTTGGGGTTCATCATTTAGGCAATGATGGATCCCTACTCTTTCCATATGCTCTTTCCTTTCTATTTCTTCAAATGTATAGTTTATGTCTTATATTGTATTGAAATAGTTATTCCCACAACTTGTGTGGGACACCATACACTTGTAATTATCAATAAAAGACATTTGTGAAAATTTTGCGCAATCTTTCTCTTGTATACATTTGCATAATGAACTGCAATTCATTTGATAATATTTTTGTGTATATGAATGGAACTTAGTAGAATTGAATGTGTACCTTTATATTTATTTTTGCAAAAAATATCCCAACTTTACTTGATTGAGTTAGAAGCTAAATTAGGTAAAAACATTGGTGACATCTTCTATATGTTTTCCTGCTAAACATCCTCACCAGTTGCCTAAACTTATCCATTGGGCATGGTGTCAACTCTTGGAACTTGACAAGACTTGAGAAATAGTCTTGCATAATGTTGTAACTCATCCAAAATAGTGCATAATGTTGGTGTTTTTTACAATCCAAGTAGAACCTGTAGAAGCTTCTATGAGCTTGCCATACTCAATTTTAAAAGTCCTGAAGGCACTGTGCCAACTTAATGAGAAAAATGCAACAAAACTGTTATCTCTCCTACACTTCGGACTCTATAAGATGTAGGAGGGTATCTCTAAAATATATTGTCATTCATGATGAGAATTATTTGCTCATACGTGGATAAACAACAGATAAATTCTAGTCTAAGTTTAAACAAGATAATCCTTCAAGAAGTTGGCTATTTCTTAGGAGAATTCAGCTCTTATTTAACAAGGAATTGAAATAACACCTAAGTGTGTTTTTATGAAATATTCGAGTGAAATTTCCTGAAGCTATAACAAAAAATACTAGAACAATAAGCAGTCAGAGTACTAGTGCCATATCCTAAAGCACGGAGTCAAACTGGAAACTGAACTATAAGGTAACTTTCATCTAGAGCATCTATGATCTGTATGTAAGGCATTACCATCCATTCATCAATACATGAATCTATTACTCTTTAGCAAATCCTATGTGCTAATTTGCATGAACTTATTGAACAACTAAAGCATTTAACAGGTCCATTGAACCAAAGCTATAGTCAAACATAATCCATAGGAAATGACAAATGAAATTTAACGAACATCATCTTTGATAGACCTTTCATTAAAAATTCATGCAAATTATTACAATAGGAGAGAAAATAGACTCAAAACAATCACAAGATTTGCATAAGTATGCTCCAAAACCCCATGATTTACTAAGTTCCCAAATAGACTCAAAGCTTCAAAAAACTAGGCATATTCTTTTCTCTCTCTCTACTTGATTCTTCTCTTACGTATCTTAAGTAATTTCAACAGACCTATTCCTCGGCCCAGAATTCCCTTTTATAAAAACAAGGGAGCAAACAAGCTTTAGGCCAGAGGATACACATGTCCATTTTTTACTGGACCGCTAATTCCTAATCAGTTATCTTTACATCATTTGCTTGGTAAGAGAAGAAAAGCTTAAAACAAAATGATGATTAATTTGTTACGGAGGAAAGGAAAGTGTGGTTCCAAGTATTGATTCCCTGACACCAAAGCATCTTTTAACCGCTCCATGTGCTGATTTTATTTGCGCAATTTGTACCTGACTCTGGGAAGAGAACGCATTTCAAAATATAATACTGTAGGCCATACCTGTATTTTACATGACCAAATTGCAGCTCTCATCCCCATTATTTATAATTGAAGTTCATCAATAAACATCTTTTTCCATGACTCAAAATCTTCCTCCGATGGCCAATTGAAAGCCACCACCTGGTCCACCATTTTTCGATAAGGTACATACTTTATCATTAATGATGTGGTTGTCAATTAAATTCTCCAGGAAACTAATGACAAGTGATAACTTGTCTAAAGTGTTCTCCAACATGCGAATACTAACATTTTTGCATATCTCATGAGTTTGGGTGGTCATTATATTATTCATTTGCTCCTTCCACTCCTGCAAAGGCTTGACACTATCTTGACTATGCAAAATATGAGGTAGTGGAGTCAAATCTTTTCCATCATAAATATCCTTCAGTGCTTTGATTTTGGACTCCATAGGAGTAGCAGACCCCTGAAATGTTTGCTCAACAATAGCATTAACAAATTGATATGTTGTCATGACTATAGGATACTTATTCCCATGCCGCTTTGCTCCAACTGCCATAAATTTCAATTTTTCCATTCTAGGGCCCCATCTATTTAGCAAAGGGATAGCCAATTCTCTATCCCTTGGAAACAATTCAAGTGCTTGCAGCATCAAGGCATAATTCGCATGAACACCATTCAACTTACTCTGGACCCGTTTATGTAGATGCCTTAACATAGTATCAACAATTTCTGAATTATTCCTTCCTGTTGCATCCCAGATTTGATTTACCATCTCCTTATATTCTTCAATCTGTTGGAGTAACTTTTCCCTGGAAGGATCTTCGCTCGAGGTACTGGCCTTCTCAACTGCAATAGGCACTTGTCCCATATTATATGGGACTATAGCCTAAGATTGAACCTGTGCAGGAGGTTGGGGTTGATCAATTGGTGGGTCAACAATAATTTGGCTAGAGCTAACCTGCTTTTGGGATCTCAAGATTTCCATTTGTTGCCTTAATAAGGCCATTTTTGTTTCCAATTTCGCCACCCTTTGCTGACTCTTATTATACTCAATAATAATGTTATTATACTGGCTCCTCAGAGTATCTCAATTTTTAGTTCAATCCTCCACGGTTGCCCTAGTAAATTTGGCAACATTCACAACCATGTCAAAAGACTCCAGGGTAGGGGTATCAACAACTCTCTTCACAATCAAATGACCACTAAAATCAAATTTTTCAGCGACAATAGGTTTTTGAGACCCTGTAGATAGTGACCATATTGCCAGAGAATCCCACTCTTCACTGAAAGTTGATCCTTTAAGTGCTAATACCACCTCCTCCTCTGTTGCAAGAAGTGGTTTATTTTCCCTTCTTATTGTATCAAATACTATAGCATCAGCAATATCCCATTCAGGGAGTAGCAATATCCCACACTTTTGAACCAATGTTCTGCCCTGTTCTGGTGTGATTTCCTTAAACCTCTCCTTCAATTGTACTATGACCTTTGACTGAATTACTTGCTCTGGAAGCTCTGGGTGCAAACTCCTCTCATGTGCTACCTACTCAGTATAAGATGAGAGATGAGCTCTCCATACAAAATCTTCAAAAGCACAGGTATGGATAAAAGAGTCATCCATCATAAATTCTTTGTAGGCTTCCATTCTCAAATCATCACTATTTGTAATTCCTTTAATCTCATCCTTCCCCAATCTTAGGGTGATGGCTCTTGAGCTCGTTGCAATGTCAGTCAGATCTAGTGGCATTTCTGGATTTATTTCATCCGGAGTTACAATAATATCCTCCTCATCATTACCTTTCTGGCCAACATCCCCCATACTATCAGTTCTAGGCCTCTTTGGGGATGATGTGCTAATCTGTTCTGAACTCTTCGGAGGAAAATCCAGATCAATAATACTAGATACTGATTTCCTTAGGATGGATGATGCACCACTCATCGTAACTTCCTCTGTCCTATTTCTCTTCCTTCTTGAAAACACTTTTATTTTCCCTTGGGGCTGGTAGGTAGGACTTTCTTCGATTCTTATCTCAGGGTGCTGCTCAATAACATGTGACTTTCCCTTTCCTTCTACAATCCTTTCCTCCTTCAAGACTCCTACTATGCTCTCGAAATTATCAAGAACATAGATTGCCCTGTTGAGCTCATCTTTAGCATCAGGTACAGGATCAAAACCAGGTATTTTCTCCTGTTTACTTCTTACCATTTTTGAATAGGCAATGTACATTGCCTTTCTCTCATCTTGTAAGTCCTCATCAAAAATATTCTTAATGATATCTTCAGGATAGTAGAAATTGTGAACAAAGGTTCCAGTCCGATGTCTAGCCTTCATTTGGGAGATAAAACCCTCAGGATCATAATTCCTAGGGCGTACAGTATTCAATCTATATGGCTTGAGTAACAAGTGTAAATTTCTCCACCCTCCCTTTATCATAACAAAATCTGCAAAAGCTGTATATTCAGGGAAAAAGGTTCCTTTCTTGTGTTCAACAGGCAAATGGAAATCTTGAGATGCTCCCAATTGCCTCATAATCTCTACAAAACCAAGTCTGAGAGGAACTTATTTAGGTAGGACAAACGGGATGGAATTGGTTCCAAGGACCATGAAGATTGTAGTATTGTGATTGGGGATAATATCACCCCAATTGTGAGTTAGATTCAACTCAGGTGTCCTCTCCATAGGTCTTAGAAAGTCATGAATTTCTTTTGGAATCCTAGGTGAATCAACAACTAAAGCCTTCCTTAACTTAGATCAAAAAATATTATGAAAGGTGACATAATCAAACTTATGATCATTTTTGTCTAAGACCCTAGTCCAATATTGGACAGGCATTTCAATATCTCCTTCCATCTTCTTCAACTCCATATTTTTTTCAAATACCTTCTGACCACTATATAAAAACATATGAATCAACAGTGAAAACCATCTGAATTTTACCCAATTCTTTCCCAGCTTCAAAGCTGCTAAGCCAGAATCTATGTTCTCTGCAAGGTAAGTGGCAAAGTCATATACCACATTATAACCAGGGTGTTGGAGGTTGACAGCCATATACATTATCTCTATAGGCACAGTCTTCTTCAGGTCAATCCCCAAAACTTTACATAGTGCACAGATGGTCTTCTTGAAATGAGGGGCGAAGTAGTCTACCGGGAAAGGTTCATGCTCATTCTTGCAAATAACAACCTTTTTCTGATTCTTCCCTCTTCCCGACATAGCCAAATGGGGTATCAAAAGGGATGTCATTATCAAACCCTTAGTGTTTTTGTATTCTTCCCTGAAGACCTCCAATTTAATGGGAATCATATCTTGGCTCCATTCATGTAAGCCAAAAATCTCTATGATTTCCTCTCTGGTTACTTTAATCATAGGCTTGCTAAGATGTGTTCTGACAATTCGAGTCACACGATTGTACCTTGCAGCAATATCTTTTAATAAGTCTACATCTTCATAGACATTCGGTACCACCAGCTTACCCAAGTCCAGTCTCCATGGATTACACAAAGGAACAGGCAAATTTCTATTTCTAAACCAATTGGAAAAGAGCTGCCAACCAGTGTACGACAATTCAACATCATGGATTTTACACTGTTTGTCCATTAAACCTTCATGAATCACGGGTCCATAGAACAATATCCTTCCTTCTTGCTTCTTGCTTGTAGAAGGTTTCAACAGATCAATAATATCTTGTGAGTAACCCCTAGGTGTAGCCTGGGGACCAACAGTTCGTGCCTTGGATGCCATATATTTTAAATAAAATGGGATTTAATCTAGGGTTTTCTTAAAGAAAAACAAACAATTACACCCTATTCTCGACTGTCGTTATAGAAAACATTTTTATATGCACACAAATCACTAGCAATGACCTATATAAGCTCTAACAGCCAATTTTCTTAACAATTCACCAGGAATCGAAAAGGACACAATCACCAATTATTCAATAGGCAACGCTAATATATTCTGAAATTATAAAAGAAGGCATTCATATCACTTAATGTTTATTTTGTAGAGCGTCAACTGTCACGATAATGGAGAACTGAGATAATAGCCACTTTTCTAAACACTGAGGAATTCTTATAAACCAGAATGCAACACTGAAATAGCAATCCACTGGTTATTTAGCATTTAATTACGCAGGCCGAGTTGAACTTGACCATTACTATTCACTCGCGCGAGATAGAACGGCTATAGTACAACACCAGTTTATTTGAAAACACATCATTGATCAAAGATATAGTTGGCCAAATGGACGGTCTAGATTTGGTCAACAACAGTTTGAAAATGACACATCCTCCTTCTAGTCAGCAAGCGAGCAAGAATATTGCCCATTAGGTACCACATCAGCATGGAATGGGTCCCACCTCATTCGTTAATCGATAACATTGGCGCCCACATGTCAACACATCACGTACCTCACAACATTATTGAAACTGAAGTTTTAATTGCGCGAGGTCAGCGAGGGACGGCCCAGATGCATCAGATAGTACATAGCTGTCAGCATCATCACCCGTCCATCAGTCAGCACTCAAAAACTGGCCCCACCAAGTTACACAATAGGTGGCAGCATCTCACAAGCCTCACAACATTTTTTGTGACGCAAGCACAAACCTTGCGAGGTGTGCGATGAATGGTCAAGATTGCAGTTCTTGCATCCGTCAACTAATACAAATCTACACATGTGATATAGTTACCTTAAAGAAAGGGGACCACTAGGCAAACGGGGAAATAACCCACGGGGTCAAAAAATAATTCGAAGGCTACGTTGTAAAGGTTAATAGGCCGAAAACCACAGGGATGCATAAGTCAAAATGCAAAACCGAAAGGATAGGTAAAAGGGGCCGGTGAAGTGGTGGCCAAAAGGGATAAAACATGACTTAAGTGACTGAGTACTGCTGATAGCAAGTCAACGGCCAGAAAGAAAAAAACCCCAAATACCAGATCAGTAGAAAAATAACGAAGATAAAACCACCCCAAAGGGAAGGAAAATAAAAGCTCCACCACATAACACCTACCGACCTTATTCAACCTACCAAATGACTCAAAACAAACTAACTGTGCAAACAAAACTTATTCACTTAAAACAAAAACTATCCTAACCTAGACTAACCGAGGAAAGGAATACCTAAATAAAACCATTAACTGGTTCATGAAAGTAGCTACCCTTTCTTTGCAACTTGTAATGCTCCATATGTTTGTGAGCATCAAAGAGGAAATGAAGAAATGATAGATGTTTAACCAACTATTGCAATGCCTCATAAATGGAGAAAAAAAATCCACAAATCCACTTACCATTCATGTTACCTTAAAATGGATAGGATAGTAGGATAGAGTCCTCATGCTTGGGTGCAATAATGACTTGTGATGCATTGCTAGTTTCCATCCTAGTTAGATGCCTGATAGGACATCCCCTTGAAAGCTTTAGATTGGTTTTTCCTTTTTCCTCTTTTGGTGTGATCATATCCTTCATCTTACTCTTATGGTGCTCTTGTGGTACAAGAAATTGATTTGGAACTTCATGCTTTTCTTCTTCTTTCAAAGAACCCAATAAGGTTGATATAATATTATCATGACTGCATTCTTCAAACCTTTATACCTTTTTTATGGTTGTCCTATTTCATGGCTAAGTTTAGACAAGAGAGAAGGAAAAATAGCTTGCTTTTATTGATTGAAAGGTAAAAATACAGCTGAGTACAAGTCTGTGAAAATGAGTTACAATGCTATCTTTTTCTTGAAAGCTCCAAAAATGACCTACAATACTTGCTGAAAGAAGAAAGAACTAACTCCAAACTATCATTTGAAGTTACTTTATGCTTGCAAAGATGCTACATAAAGACATTAAGTAGATTTGATTTGTGATGGACACATTTGGATGGTAGTAACAATAACTTGCAATCTATCAAGACTTGATTACCTTATAACCTGTCAATTTCTAGCGATGAAATGATAAATTAATCATAATGTCACCTTCGGATCACATCACCATGAAAGAACTTCATCCAACATCCTTATGAGTGCAGGCACCACAAAATAGGTATTTGTCAGATTTGTCTTCCTCAAGCGAGGGAAATTCAGGAAGAGAAGAGGAAAGCGAGACATGTAGTAGGTCTAAAAGAGGGAGATCAACTAGAGGTCAAAAGATTAGAAAAAAATTCCGTAAACGCATGGAATTTTTTCTTACTGAAGGGGGGTCATATTCTTATGATGATGAGAGCATAGGTGACATCGAGGTGCCCTTGAGGTACAAACATCTATGGAAACAATGGGTACCCAAGGAACTTCCCCCAATAAACACTGATCTTTGTGTCAACGAGAGGATATATCGCATAGCACCATCGTCATTACATGGTTTGGGCCTATTTTGCATGGACGACATAAAAGTCTATTACAATAAAGTTACTGAGTTGATGGAGTATGTTGGAACTTGTTACAGTTACAAAGATTGGATGCAGCTGATTCGATATACACGAAGTATGCGTAGGTATGCACTATCAGCAAATTACATACAACTAAAAGATAAGGATCAAAATAAAGGAGTGGCTAGGTACATTGACGGGAGGCCAAAAGCATCAGGGAATATTGCAGGGTTTATAAATAGTACATGACCTGGGTCAACAAATAAGCAACCCAATTGTATATTCGAGGCACGAGAGGGAAACCGTGTATTCGTATGTGCGATAAAATCAATAACTGCAAGGGAAGAGTTGCTAATCGATTACAATTTGAATCGCTTAGATACAAACACAATTACTATGGGGGTGGTATGTACTATATATATACCATTTTACCCAACCTCCAATTAATGACTCCAATATACCATTTTATTATTATGTTTTTTTTCATAAGTCTATTGGTTTCATTTCGGTAATGTTTTATATATTTAATTTTTGTCACAGCGGGACATTGATCATATGAGGAAGGCTCCAACCCAGAGCATAGATCGCGATCTATCTTCAGGCACTTCTATCTGATAGGTTTACGTCATTGTAATTGTACAAATTAGATACAAGCAAAATGTTTTATTATTATGTTTTTTTCATGAGTTTATTAGGTTAATTTTGATAATGTTTTTAATATTCTTGTTGCAGTTGGCTGATCGCGGAAAGGCACCAGTAGTACAGGAGAGCATCCATATGGAGGTGCAGTCACTATTATGTGATGATGACATCGCATTTTCCATAAACCCTGTGGATATGATGAGGAAGGCCCAAAAAAAATGCAATCAAGAAATCCTTCAGTTGGTATTCGTAATGCCTCAAACAGATGAGATAAGAGAAAGGGTTAAAATATTGTCTTAGAGAGCACAGAACTTGGAAGTAAGCTATCATGAGATCTTTAATCATAACATAAGTTCATTCATGGTTTTATATTTTGTACTCTTTTATGTCATGAACTAAAATATGTGTTGTTTTTACAAGATTATTTGCGTCCTCATGATCATGCTGCTAGCCGTGATCAAGGTACTGCAAGTGTTTCCCGAGAAGTAGGGGATGGTACAAGTGTCAATCCTGATCTTCCTGCGCATACAACACATCATCCAACCCCATCATCTGTGCCTATATTGTCGTCTGAAATGTTAGCAACACATACCATACAGGCATTTGGTACTCCAACCTTTGGCAGCGAACACATGCCACTACATGTGTCAGTACCTACGGATGCAGAGGCCACTACTACTGGTGATGTTTTAGCAGCATTTCCTAGATCTTCCTGCATTACTAGTACGACAACATTGTCGGTCACATTTGTGGTGACTGAGGATTTCCTTCCCATAAAGATAAGAAGGTCTCAGGTACTTTAAAATGTTTTAATTATTATTATTATTTTTTAAGTAAGGGCTAACAGTGGGGATAGTGCCCTATTATATTGATTTACAAAATGGCAATATTTTCCTACATTATAATTGCAGGAAATTATGTTTTTTATAAACATCTAAGTGATATTTCATTGGAGATCTTTGGGCCCACCATACGTACACGATGGAATGCCCAAAATCAAGATTTAAAAGATGAGCTCATTAACCATTTAGTTGTGTTGTTCGGTGATAAAACATTCAACCGAACCAAGGTCCTTAAGAAAGCTGGTACCTATCTAAAGTATGCGAGGGACCAATATAGGTCACATTTAGAGAAGAACAGAAAGTACGAGTGTCCCCCCATGATTCCAGAAAGGGAATGGAAGGACTTGGTGTTGGATGGAAAGGAGAAGGCTGAAAAGAAGAAAGGAAAGATACTACCGGGCCAAGGAAGGTATGTAATACTATCAACAATTTAATTATATACTGATTAATCATTCTTTTTACATAATCTAACATATTTCAAATTTTTCATAGGTTGCCCGACACATCGAAGGCAACAAAGGCAAGACTAGAAAAACACGGGAAGCACAAAATTTGCTTTAGTGGTTATATGAAAGTAGCTGCACGATTTGTAAGTATCAATAAATGAAATATTGCATCCAAATAATAAATTGCAAACAATTTTGGTTTTATCACATCATAGAAGCAAAATTCATGATCGCATGCAAAAATGCAGGGCTTTGATTTCAACAGAGTTCCCACACAAGAGGACCTAAAGATTGCCTTCGATCAAGGCTATAGAGCCCTGACTGAACAACTAAGAGTCTCGACTGGGCAAACACAATCATCCACTGCATCCAACATGTAGGTAAATAAACTCAATAAAGTTTATTTCAAATTGAATACTTGTGCAATCTGTTCAATATTAATTTCCACCATAATAATGTGCCTATTTGTTTTACATAGATAAGCAATGATAATCCTGCACATGAGATTGGAATGCAGCCTGGTGAGGGTGGAGTGCAACCTGCCGATGAAGGCCATGGTGTGCATCCTGGTACTAGATGTATTCATGTGCTATATAAAACATAGTATGGATTAATACAATTAAACATCTTTAATTGCATTTAGTGTATTAATGAATGTAACCTTTCATGTTTCAACTTTAGAGCATGTAGAGCATGATCAACATGTTGAGCATGATCAAGCTAAACAAGATTAGGAACATGATGTGGCTCCATCAGGTAAGCAGGACCACTCTAATGTTCTTTTAAACATTTTTAATTGCAATTGGTGTATTAATTAATGTAATCTTTCATGTTTCAACTCCAGATCAGGATTTAGAGGGTGTTCAACATGTTGAGCATGAGGCTATAAGACAATATCAGGAACATGATGTGGCCCAATCAGGTAAAGAGCACCACTCTAATGTTCTTTTAATTAATGAAATACATGTAACAATAATAATAAAACATATGAATTTAATATTTCTTTGCTATTGCAGCAGACCCCCCCTTGTAGCCGCGTCCATGTGGTTGTGAGTACATGACTAGGCATACATTAAGATCACGAGCAGAACTCTAAACAACTCAAGGGGGGACAGATGATTTTGAAAATGATACTCCACTTCAGCTTTTTTTAGCTGCAAAAAAGAAACAAAAAAAAAAGTGATTGTAATCATATTATGACAGCCATATTTTTGATAATATGTAAAAACTGAAAAAATGAAATATGTTAATGAATGAATCTGAATATGTTAATGAAAAAATGTTATATGTTAATGAATGAATGTTATATGTTATTAATGGATGAATGAATGAATGTTATATGTTATTAATGGATGAATGAATGATTAATGTTATATGATCGGGTATGGGGAATTGAGAGTGATGTGAGGGGGAGGGGTTGGCGGGGGGGGGGTGAGCTTCCACCTTCATGTGGTTGGCCCTGTTAAGTAGAGATTATTAAACTAATCTCAAAACAAAGAGAAGCTCAAAAAGGTAAGTAATGCACTTTTCAATATAAGAAATGCATCGTTTGAAGCATCAAACCAATCTGGAAAGATGAAAGAAAGTGCTAACTTTTCACTATGAACATTGTGCTGTGTGTGGATTTGGTTTCAAAGCTCTATTGATGGAGATGTCTTGTATGATAGCAAAGAAAATAGTTATCATTATTGCTGCTACAAACAGGCCTCAAATTGCTGTAATAGTCTTGATCTTTCAACAAAAAGGTTTAAAAAAAAAAATGCACTTTCTCGTCGAATTTACGACGAACCGAAAAAATGTCTGACGAATTTGCAATGTATCCAACGAAGTTTCGCCGTAATGACTTGCCTATTTTGTCGCTCGTTCGACGAACTTCTGTCGCTATTTCAATCTAAACTATGTCACCAAGACTCCTACCGATGTAATCTTATTGACGTCATATAGCTGCTCAAGTAGACCTTTAGAACTTACTCCGATGATATATGTCTTGCCAATATGCTTCCCTCAATGAGACAATATGTGTATCTCACTGATGAAAATTTATCGCTGAGATAGAAAACCAGTCCTCCCGACATATCTTCTCAGGCAATTTTGATCGCTGTAATAGTCTTCATCTTTCACTGATATGCCTACATTTCAACGAATAGGTTTTTTTAAAAAAAGTGCACTTTCTTGTCGATTTTATGACGAACTGAAAAAACGTCCTATGAATTTGCAATGTATCCGACGAAGTTTCACCATAATGACTTGCCTATTTCGTTGCTCGTTCGATGAACTTCTGTTGCTATTTCAATCTAAACTATGTCGCCAAGACTCCTGCCGATGTAATCTTATTGGCGCCATATAGCTGCTCGGGTAGACCTTCAAAACTTACTCCGATGAGATATGTCTTGCCGATATGCCTCCCTCGATGAGACAATATGTGTATCTCGCCGATGAAAAGTTATTGCTGAGACAGAAAATCAGTCCTCCTGATATATCCTCTCAGGAAATTTTGATCGCTATAATAGTCTTCATCTTTCATCGATATGCCTACATTTCAATGAATAGGTTTTTTTTTTTAAAAGTGCACTTTCTCGTTGATTTTACGATGAACCTCAAAAAGCGTCTGACAAATTTGCAATGTATCCGATGAATTTTTGCCGTAATGACTTGCCTATTTTGTTGCTTGTTTGATGAACTTCTATCTCTATTTCAATCTAAATTATGTCACCAAGACTCATGCCGAAGTAAGCTTATCGACGTCATATAGCTGCTCAGGTAGACATTCAGAACTTACTCCAATGATATATGTCTTGCCAATATGCTTTCCTCGGTGAGACAATATGTCTATCTCACTGATGAAAAGTTATCGCTGAGACAAAAAACCAGTCCTCCCGATATATCTTCTCAAGCAATTTTGATCGCTGTAATAGTCTTGATCTTTCAACGAATAGGTTTTTTTTAAAAAATGTACACTTTCTCGTTGAATATACAACGAATCGCAAAAACATCCTATGAATTTGCAATCTATCCAACGAAGTTTCACCATAATGACTTGCCTATTTCGTCGCTCGTTCAATGAACTTCTATCGCTATTTCAATTTAAATTATGTCTCCAAGACTCCTGCCAATGTAATCTTATCGGTGTCATATAGCTGCTCGGGTAGACCTTTAGAACTTACTCTGATAATATATGTCTTGCCGATATGCTTCCCTCGTGCTTTGTCGATGAGACAAGATGTGTATCTCAACGATGAAAATTTATCACTGAGACAAAAATCCAGTCCTCCCGAAATATCTTCTCAGGCAATTTTGATCGCTATAACAATATTGATCTCTCAATGATATTGCCAATACATTGAATTTGTGTCGTAATGGCGACGGACGTACGTTGTTAATCTGACGGTTTGGTGAAGGTATGCCTCCCGTCATCCGGGCATTGTTCGTCGCACGATCGACGAAGTTGGCATCGCGGTTCCGATGAGCGTACATCGTGAGGTCGACGTTTTGCAGCCCATCAGGATGTAGACAAAATTTGAGCGACGACGCTGACTTCTGTTAATCATCGGCCGACCGACAATGTTTCGTCGAGATTCCGACGAAAGGCCGTTGGAAATTGGGGTCAAATCCTATAGTGTATGTATTATATATACATATGTATTTATGTTATTATATGTTATTTATTTTGGAAATTTTTATAATAAGGTTTAAAAATATATATATATATATTAATATATATATATATAATTGAATGATTATGTATATATATTTAATTAAGGTTTTAAATAATGACATGTTTTAAATGCAATTGGAGGATTTTAAAATAATACGTTTTAATAGAACAAATATTTGATTTTTAAATAACATGTTCAATAGTTGAATTATTGGAATTTATAATGATATATTTTGGAAAAGAAGAAATGTTTGTTATTTTAAAAATGATATGTTTTGATTAGAGGAAATAAATGTTTTTATTATTTAAAAACAATTAAGGAATTGAATATATGATTTAAATTCCCTCCCTTGTCTGAAAGAGACATTAGTAAATTAGTTTTATTGAGGCAATAAACTACTGAATTTTACTAAGGGAAGTGGATGTAGGAAATCCAAAAGTAGATTTAATTCCAGTTTAAATTTTTCTTTTAAATGTAGATTTCTTCTGTTTTGTTTTGGGAGAAATCGTTTAGAAGGGTTAATAAGTCTTCCAGATGGGTTATTTAAATATTTGGGGTTGTCATATTATGAAAGTCAACCTTTGAATTACCTTGGGTAGTGCATATAGTTGTATCTAGTTAATTACCCGGTTATCACGAACGAGGATGTATTGCTTTTATGTTGGTTAGGGATTTAATATCCTTAATTCACACTAGTTTACCCTTGGGTTGTGGAGTTGTTCCACGTGTTGTCTTAGAGGAGTGGATCTCAATGAGGGCCGACACACAAAGTGGTGCTAGGATAACTCATTGTGAGTTAGTTAATCCAGTGATAACAAAAATAAACTTACTAGGAGAATAGGTATCAAACACTTAATAAGAATAATTGTGCCTTGCTCATGGACGCAAGGGCTTTTATAGACTTGGGATGGGACGAGAAGGCCTGTAATGGAAAGATCATTATCTTGTCTCTACGAGAGATGACTGATTCCACATTGGTTTGCATGAGGGGCCGGGAGCCGTTAGAGGTTTCTAGGAGATCCTGAGATGGCAGTCGGGGCCTAGGAAGACTTACTAGGTATCCCATGTAGCATTGTGATGACACTTCTCCTAAGTCAACAGTATGTTTGTAACAGTGATGAAATTGATTAATTAACTTTGGAAGCATTGTAACCATTGTGATAGTGTGGTATTTGTATTTGTTTAAGTTCAATTATGTTTTAACCCGTGTCTAGAGGTAGATGGTCTTGTCTAGGAATCCTTGTTACTATCTCCTAGCATAGGGGGTGGGCCTTCGAGTACCACTTGGATGGGTGGAACATGCACCTTACTCCATTGAGTTCTCTTCTTGTTCGTGTTGATGAGACTTCTAGTTGGAGAGCTCATGGGATCCAGTTACTTTACATGCTTATATTCATTTTAGATGATTCTTGTCATTTATTACCCCTCAATTTTAATTGAGGTGGAAGATTGTAATCTTTAATCACGCTTATTAGTTCTACCTCATTCGAGGAATGAGAGATTTAATCTTCTTGTTAAATGATTGTTATTTAAAATCTTATTGTATCTCTTATTGTTATGAAGTAATTTATCATGTATGGAATGTGAAGTAATTTATCATGTATGGAATGTATGCGTTCTTAATTCTTAAGTAGTTAAATGTTATGGATTTAATTATGTTGTATGTATGGGTTTTAAAGTAATCTCAGTATCATAATCTTAGAGGTTGTTGGAAATGGGTAGTGAGCTTGCATGTTAATTGTACTTTAAATGAAAAAAAAAGTGTGCATTTGGGTAGTTAATTGCAACTTCCTCTAGGGTTACGTGGCAGGGCATTACATCTTGTGTCTATATGTTTGCTTCTCTTGTGGAAAACTAGATTTCTTGACAATGCTATAGCTGAGTTGGTTGTCACAATAGATCTTTGTTGCTCCTTCTTGTTCTTGTTTCAACTCTCTCAACACTTTTCTCATCCAAACTACTTGACATGATGCACTTGTGGCTGCTACATACTCTGCTTCAGCTAATGAAAGAGTGACAATTAGGTGTTTCTTTGAAGCCCATGAAACTACACTAGTACCAAGATGAAAAACATAACCCGAAGTTCTCTTTCTATCATCAATGTTGCTAGCAAAATCACTATCCATGTACCCTATGAGCTTGAACTCATTTGAAATTGAATATTGAACACCATAATCCTTTGTTCGACTTACATATATCATAATTCTTTTCTCATATTTCCAATGTGAGTCTTTTGGAGTCTCGATGAATCTGGAAATTAATCTTATAGCATACATTATGTCCGGCCTTGCGACTATTAGGTACATAAGGCTACCAACAATTTTTTTGTACAAGGTTCGATTTACATCTACTCCTTTGTCATCTTTGCTCAATTTCAAACCTGTGACAATAGGAGTTGGGGCTGCTTTGTAATTCATCATATTAAACGTTTTCAAAATGTCATTTGCATATTTTGTTTGAGAAATGAATATACCATTTCCATTTTGATTTACCTCAATTCCAAGAAATTACTTCATTAAACCCAAATCAGTCATCTCAAATTATTTCTTCATGTCTCCTTTGAACAAATCAATTGATAAGTCACCTGTGAATATTAAATAATCCACATATAAACATACAATCATAATTTCACCATTTTCATTTATCTTAGTGTACAATGTTGGCCCGTTACTACAACTATTGAAGCCATTTTGTAAAAGATAACTATCAATTCTTTTGTACCAAGCTCTTGGGGCTTGTTTGAGGTCATACAATGCTTTCTTGAGTTTGTAAAGCTTGTTTTCCTATCCCAAAGTCTCATACCTAGGTGGATGCTCCACATAAACTTCTTCTTCAAGATAACCATTTAAGGAAGCTGATTTAACATCCATTTGATAAAATTCCCACTTGTTTTGAGCTTCTATGGCCAATATTGTTCCTACGGTGTCTAAACGAGCAACCAGTGCAAATGTCTCATTGTAGTCTATCTTAGGTTGTTGTGAATAACCTTTGGCTACAAGCCTTGCTTTATGCTTTTATACTTCACCATTTGCATTCAATTTGGTTTTATAAACCCATTTAACTCCAATCACGTCTTTTCCTTGTAGAAGATTCACTAACTCCCATGTTCGATTATTTTCAAGAGCATCTATTTCTTCATCCATTGCATTTACCCATTTGTCATCTTTAATAGCATCTTCAAAATTAATTGGATCTTTAACATATGAATATAAAGCAAAAAGAGAATTCTAACCTGCATTATTTTTGCCTTCATTTTGCTCATAAATGTCCCTAATACTTCTGATTTTCTGTCACCTCATGCTTTCCAATGTAGGATTTGACATGTCACTTGATGTGGAACCCATGGAATGTGGAGTTTTTGGTCCTGCACTTAAAATCCTTGATATAGGTGGTGTTTGTTGTCCTCTTATTTTTGTTCTTACATTTGATGATGGTGTCACTTGTGGACCACTTTGTTGACCATGAATCAATGTGGAAGGATTCACATTTGATGGAGTATTTTCTGGTATAAAAACTTCATTATCTTCTTGTGGCAAGTTGGCTGTAACATTGATTGTTTTCTCCAAACTTCCATCCCATGCTTCATCTTCTACGAACTGCACATCTTTTTTGATTATAACCTTCTTGTTGATTGCATTGTATAACTTGTATGCCTTGGATTCATCATTGTATCCCATAAATATGCACTTTTCTCCTTTGTTATCTAGCTTTCTTCTTATTTCATCAGGCACATGAGCATATGCTACACAACCAAAAACTCTCATGTGAGCAACATTGTGTTTTTTCTAGTCCATGCTTCTTCAAGAATCATATTCATGACACTTTTTTTTGGACACCTATTCATTATATATGTTGCACATGATATAGCTTCAGCCCAATATTCATTTGGAAAACGTTTGAATTTTAACATGCTTCTAGCCATTTCCATGATTGTTCTATTTTTCCTTTCAACTACCCCATTTTGTTGAGGTGTATATCTAGTTGTAAACTGCTTGTGAATCCCATGATCTTTGCAAAAAATTAAACTCTTTTGAAATGTATTCACCACCTCTGTCGATTCTCAATGCTTTAATGTAATACTCACTTTGCTTTTTGATAAGAGCTTTGAATTGACAAAAATATTCAAATGCCTCACTCTTATGCTTTAGAAAGTAAACCCATGTTTTCTTTGAGTAATCATCAATAAATGTGAAAAATTAGAATCCACCACCTATTGAAGGTGTTTGCATTGGCCTACACAAATCTAAATGTACAATTTGCAAAGGGGCTTTTGCTCTAGTTGAATTTCCTACGGGAAATGATTCTCTATGTTGCTTTCCTAAGATGCATCCTTCACATATTCTTTCTAGTTTCTCTATTAAAGGTAATCCCTTGACCATGCTTTTCCTATGAAGTAAATTTAGAGTAGAAAAGTTTAAATGCCCAAATCTTAGATGCCAAAGCCAATTTTCATCTTTTATTTTTGCTTGAAAATTTGTTTGTATGACTGTTGCATTTTCATCTTTACCCACTTGTGGAGACATTGAATGGTGTGCTTGACCATAATCTACACTCAAATCTAGTTTTATCCTTAGGGGAAACATCCTATTGTTGGTCATTTGAACCTTGGCACTGAGCTAATTGCTTGGAATTTTATCTAAAATTGTACACAAACCATTTTTGAAAGATACTCTAAACCCTTTTTGAACAAGTTTCCCTACACTTATTAAGTTGTGTTTTAGACTAGGAAAAAAATACACATTTGATATATACTTCTTCTCCCCCTATTTAGTTAAAATGTTGACATTTCCTTTTCCTTTGACTAACACCTTGTTGTCATTACCCAATGTGACTTTAGATTTTACATTCTCATCCAAACTAGAAAACATTTCTAAATTCCCTATCATATGATTTCTACAACTTGAATCTAAAAACCATACATCTTTTTCATTTTCTTGGGCAACATTACATGCCAAAAATATTGTGCTTGGTTTTGACTTTTGATTTTGATTTTCTATTGTAAAATTTTCATTTTGCTTACTGAAATCATATTTCTTCTTTCTACATTCACTCAAATAATGTCCAAACTGTTTGCAATAGTGACATTGGACTTGAGGTTTATCATAAATTTGGCTTTGAGGCTGATTTTGAGATGGATTTTGAGTTGGATTATGGCTGCCACCTCTTCCACTTGAGCTTGATGGGTTTCTTCTTCCACCTCTGTAAGAGTTTCTTCCTCTTCCTTGGTTGACTAAAACTTGTGACTTGAAAGCATGATCCAGTGATGTGTTTGCTGATTTGCTTAGCCTGTGCTCATGAGAAATGAGAGATGCATGTAGCTCATCGACTATAAACTGTGTGAGGTCCTTTGTTTCCTCTATGGTTACAACAATTTTCTCAAACTTTGTGGGTAATCTCCTTAGAATCTTTTCAACCACTCTTCTATCTTCAAGTGTCTCACCATGTGATCTAATTTGATTTACTAGTGGAATGATCTAGGTGAAGAATGAGTCTACTGATTCATTGTCCTTCATATATATTTTTTCAAAATCCTTTCTTAGTATTTGTAGCTTTGTTGTTTTGAATTTTTCCATACCTTGATAGGTTGTTTGAAGTATATCTCATGCTTGTCTAGAACTTATTGATACTGCAATCCTTGGGAAAATTCTCTCATGCACTCCTTAGAGAATAAAGAAAAGATCTTTTGAATCCTTCTTCCTATTATCTTTCAATAAGTTCTCTACTTGAGTCAAAGCATTATATTTTCTTGCATTAGGTGGCTCTAGAAATCCATTCTCTACTAGCTCCTATAAATTTTCTAAGCAAAACAATGCCCTCATGGTGATTGCTTAGTATTCATAGTTCTTTCCATTGAATTGTGGAATTTTTGGATTTGTCAAGCTTGTGCTTGTCCTTTCCATTGATGGCTATGAAGACTTGTCTCTTTCAAAAACATCTTTCCTGGAGCTCTTTAAGAAAACCCTTTTTCTGTCAACCTACTCTGATAAACCTGCTCTTATATCACTTTGAAGTCCAAAGGTAGATGAGAATAAAAAAAATAAAACATCTCAACTCAAAATCCAATCATTGAATATAAGAGAATAGAAATTTAGAACACATAAAATAAACCTAGAAGGAGTGATATTGTATTTTTTCATTCAAAATATATCTGATTCAACAAGGTTGCTACTCAACCTTGCTACTATAGAGCATTCTATAGGAAAATTGTTCTCCACTCCACTTTTTACTACTTCTCTTCCAAACCATTAAAAAATTCTTACATAAAAACCTACAGAGAAAGCTTTTCCAGCAAACAAAAAGAAGGAATATAAATGACATTAAGTTTCATCATCAGTAACTTGCTTTTCACGTCAAGGGAATTTTTTTTTCCACACAAATTACAAAAATTGTATTAAATAGTCCATAAAGTACTAAATACTCATGCAAAATTAAAAAAATAAAAAACTGCCATAAAATAAATGTCACGCACAACCACCACTGACAGGGGTTGAGAAGGCAGTGTCGGGAGAAATTAGGAGTTGAAATTATTTCTAACATTTTTGTGGTGCACTAGGGAAAAAAATAAGAAGGCTTGTTTTCCCAAAGACAAGTGTTTTAAGTAGTCTTTTAAAAGGAATGAAAGAGTTTGTTGATAAGAGTGGAACATTATTTGTTGAAGCCACCTAGCATAGTCAAATGAAGAAATCATTGCTTGTGTAGAAGTCACTAGCTGTAGCTAGTATCACCAAGTAAGAACCTACCAATGAAGGAAGTTGCATGCCATTGAAAAGGCTGCAAGTCCAAAAGAAAGGACTACCTCCATAGTGTGGCTAAGTTTGTGAATGAAGAAATCAATCGAAGAGATGGTTGTCAAAAGAAAATGCAATAAAGGAACTCATGAGTTTGAAGATAAGGAAAAAGTGTTAGCTCTAGCTAAGCTATCAAAATGAGGAGAAAATGCCCAATAAAATTGTGTTGAATGTGGACATCAATTTTGACAAATGCAAGTTAAAAAAGTTATGAAGACTGTTACATGCATGGAAGATGTTGACTCTATGCAAGTAGATCGAAGGATTATAAAATCACTATCATAGGAGATTTGAATCTACTCTCAATTATCAACTACCTCAGAATTTTTGGGTGCTCAAAATTAGTAAGCATTGCGCCTGTGAAACAGCCTCAAAAGAATGATACAATATTTTATAATTTGGGGAAGCTGCTATATATGTTTTGTATTATTTGTAGCTAGGTAAAAAATCCTGAATGATCGTTAGCAACCGAAAGATTTGACGAAGTGTTGTAGTTTGAAGACAGACAAAGAGGAAGTCATAGTTTTTGTTGAAGCCATATCACATCTCGGTGAAGTCGTTGTCCAAGCAAAATGAGATTGTTGAGAAATCATAGTTTGATCTAGTAATGTGTCTATAAAGGAGGAAACTGTGATAGAAGTTGAAAGAAGTATCTTTAAGAGGATGCACATGTAGCTATGAATAAGAAAAAATGATTAAAAAAAAATGGTAGTTGAGATTAAGGGGGAGTGTTGGAAATGTAATTTCAACTATTCTAGCTATCTTGACTGTATCAATATTGAATAAACATTGAAGAAAAATTTAGAAGCCAAATTTTGGGTTAGATTTGATTAGACTGCGCATTAATTCCTTCACCTATCTATTGTTCCATCAGCAAACTTCACGTGTTTTCTAGGGGGCTTGATATATATTATTTTATGGTTGTTATCTCTCTTTCTTTGGTGGATATTTTTCTATATATTAGTTAAAGTGTGATTTTTTATGCACTCTCTATAGAGTCTAGCTTTGCAGATCTTCAAGGTGTTATAAGTTGATGTTTGTCATGGAGTAGTATCTCCAAAAGTTGGAAGAATCAAATAGTTGAATGAGCAGAAGCTTAGATGAAGTTGTAATGGTTGAATGGAGGAATATAATGGTGTTTGTATGAATGAGCATCAGCTCAAATGTTTATGTAATGACTTATTCGGTTTATATATAAATTTCAATGTCTTTTTGTTTTTTTTTTTGTTTTTATTGTATCCTCTGCTCTTCAAATCCTACAAACTAGGGCTGCTATGGATTTCATTTGAATTCAATCAATGTGCGCTATGTGAATAAAATATGGGAATCTCTGGTTGGAGAGCACGGGACTTGAGACAGATAATGATAGAATTGGTAAATTGGCTGCCTCTCCTAGATCTGATATAAATGGATCAGCCTTAGATGTTTGTGTTTCTATTAATACCAAAGTCAAAAGATCAACAATTGCATTCAGCCATAAAGCTTAATCTCAGCTAAATATTTTTAAATGAAATTGGAAAAGGAAAGGTTTGTATATTTCATCATCATTGTATCTTTTAAAAATGTCAAAAGGAAATTTGGCTCTTCAATTCTTTCATTTCTCATTCAAGTAAATAGATTTAAATATTACTATATTTTTTCCTACTAGTGACTAAGGCAACCTAGCATATGCATTTGTGAGAATTGTGTGCACTATATTGTCATATTCAATAACATTCTTTATTTATATGAAATTAGATGAAGGAATTGAAAGGAACAGTTACATGACAACAATATCACAATATTATACAGCTTATCAATTATGTTTGATATTCATTCATTTATCATTTAATTTATCTTTTCTCTAATTTTTGTCTAATAAATCATCAATTTTCCCAAACATCACCCCACTTCAAACATACCGTAAAAAAATCAAGGTACATCATTATAGTTGCTATTTTTTATCATTTCAATTTTGTGGGCTAGTTTATTTTCATACAACAAAGTTACTTTCAAAGACATGAAGATCATTGTATGATGACAATTCCAAACCAAAATCTGATATATAATCAATTTAAAGATTATGAGATATTTTTTATGGGACCTAATATTTTGTGTACATTAACAATTCAATTGTTGACATCATTAACAATATGTTCATCCAAAATTTGATATATGTACCATATTTAATTTATTTAAATTCCATAAATTTACTTATACATTCATTATTCAACTTCCAATTCATTATCCTAGGTGACATTTGTTTATCTTTGTGATTTAATTAATTTACTTTAGGACCTTCACTAGATAAAATCCTCTTTCCTATGCATTTTATGTGACCATGACATTCCTACATGATATACAATTTTGTTCTTATGGTTTACTTATTATTTTTTAAAGTTTCATATTTTCTCTTTTGATTTTGATTGTATTTTACTTGTGCTTTCTTGATACACCCTTCTTTAAGATTTTTATTTTCATTTTGTGACCTAGTTTTAATTTCACCTTACCTACCTATGTTATTGGCTTTAAGGTTATTTTTAATGTGTTTAGATGTTTAATTTTAAAATAAAAAATATATGAAATCTTACATCCTTTTTATAATGTTTATATTTTATTGTTTTTTGTGATAATATTTTATTCACATCCTTTGTCTTTATTAAGAAATTAAGTAAATATATAAGAATCCACATAATACTATATCATTTATCATCATATAAATCTATTCCATTTTATAAAAATAAATATTATTTTTTAAATGTCAATTTTGTTGGCCCCATGTTGCACTAAAAGATAGATATGCCAATGCCTGATACAATTGCCAAAGTTAATGAATCTATGGGAGGTAGTTAAGTGATGTCATGAATCCCAAGGGGAGTGTTGACCATCTAACAAAAATCTCCTCTTTAGCGTTACTTGAGGGGATTCAAACCCGACACCTTTGGGTTTGATACCTATTGTTGACCCCACGATTGTCGCTGTACTAAAAGATAGACCTGTTAATGTCCAATACAACCACCAGAATTAAGGAATCCACAGGAGGCAGTTAAACCATGCCATGAATCTTGAGGGGAGCATTGACCATCTACCAACAAATATCACTCATTTTTAATTCACAAATAATTATTCCTAAAGATTCTATTAAGATAATTTAAAATACATATAACTTAATTTATATAAACATAAACTAAAATATATATGAAAATTAAAAAATAAAATACATTTTGATTTTTTTTGAGATAAAAGACAAAAAAACTATTATTAAAAATAGAAAGTGTTGGAATTACATAAGTATATTATAGAAGCTTACAAAATTAATAGGTTTCAAACCAAAACATACATTTTGAAATATTATTAATTTAATATTATTAACACTTCTAGGGGTTTCACCTAAAAGGAGAGAGAAGTAGACCTAAATGCATAAGTTACATTCACAGATGAGGGGCTTAAGGGTGTGTGGTCTGTGATATGGAATGCCTTAAATGTTATAAATTGAAAATGAAAACTAACTAATAATGTAAATCTAGAAAATGAACTAAGCTCGGAAAACACATTGTGATATACAAATGACCTATGAAAATCAAACAAACCATTAGAGAAATGAATAAAATTAAAGAGACGCACCTAGGAATGAGTTGCAGACTAGATTGGAGGCTAGGAATGTTGTTGAATCTTAAATTTTGGCACACTAGGATAGTTTGGCCATCTTGGGTGACCTAGTCCCAGATTTAGAAAATTGCACCGGAGCCCATTTCGGCCAAATGGGTATCCAAATATACAAAAATATCTAAAAAATAGGTTTAGTGGGACTAGGTCACCATTGTTCGTGACTTAGTCCTCTTCTAAATTTCTGAAAATCAGAGAGTGGAAATGGAATCCCCCGGTCTACACTTTTTACTCCTCTAGGTATTTGATCCTGAAAGTGAATATTTTGGTCTATAAGTGTTCTCCAAGCTCCAACTAGTTTTTCTCCAACCTTGAAGAGCTTTAACACTTTGATGGCAACACTTCTAATCTTATTCTTTGGCAAACCTGAAAAAAAAACATGCAAATCACATAAAGAGATAAATAAATGTTGGATGTTAGGGCATAGGAGTTTTCCTTGGTCAAACCCCGTTTAGATAATCAATTCCAATGATGAAATAAGATAAGAAAGCATGAAACAATGGAGCAATGATGCTAGTACATTTCCATGGAGATAGATCTTGAGTTGCTACAACAATCAACCCTTGAATGCTTCAGGAAAGATGTCTTGATGACCTAGGATGACAACCCTAGCTTGCTTGAGAAGGAGTGGATGATGAGTGAAGAGTTGTGAATAATGAGTGTATCTTATGATAAATTAGGGTTTTTAGGATTATTTATAGACAGTGCACCTAAAAAATTCCTTTATTTGATCTTCAAGGCCGACATGAAGGAGAAATAGACCAAAACCCTAACTTTTTCCACCCAAAACCTTGAAAATACCTCAGATGGGACTAGATTGCCACCTTGGGTGACCTAGTCCACCTGGACGGGACTAATTTGCCTAGATGGGTGACCTAGTCCTACAAGGACCCTTTTGCCAACTGGATTGTCTGAGAGCGAAGAAAATAGGTTTATATGATGATTTTATCAAATATTTGATCAAATTAAGCCTTGGGATGCATACTAAGGGGTCATAGGGACCTCTTAATGATGATGAAAAGGGTAAAAAGAGGTCAAAAATCGATAAGCAAGGGTCCAAATGAGTGAAAAGTGCCAAAGGCTACACTTTTTGGCGACACATTTAGCCCCCACTTTAGTGAGAGGATGAACTTGCTTCAAACTCACACTAAAGTAGCCCAAATGGAGATGTTCAAGAATGAAAAAGATGGTGAAGGAGGTGTTCAAGCCCCTAAGATTCAAGATTCTAAGTTAATAAGACACTAATGGAAGAAGACATTCAAGGGTGAATGATTTGTAAAAAAACAAGATGCATGATCATGCAATGACGAGGACTAGAATGAAGAGAAGAAGGAAAGGTGAAAAGTTGGATCAAGCTTCGACTATTTGTCCAGCCAGCTGTGGATCAGATCTAGGTTGTTTCTCCAAAAAGAGCGGGTGGTTTAGTGAGAAAGTCATGCCAGTGTGTTGGTTTCCCATTATACTAACCATACTAAAGTTACCTTGCTTGATAACTTTGATAAGGCACCTTGCAATGCCTGTGTCAATGCTTTTGAATATTATGTGAATAAATTTTGTTGAAGGGGATTTTGCTTTGTCCATGCCAGGTCTTCTTTAAATGCATATAGAATGAAACATATGTGTGTGTATATTTATCTATGCATATGTATGTATATATATATGTATGTGTATATATGCATATACATGTGTGTGTGTATATTTATCTATGCATATGTATGTATGTATATATGTATGTGTATATATGCATATATATGTGTGTGTATACATATACATATATACACATATATGTGGGTGTTAATTTTGGTAACCAAGTCAAAAGTTATAAAAAAAAATCAATACATATGTAGTGGATGAATATGAAGACATTCTTTAAAGAAAATATTTTAAATATTAAAAAAAATGATGGTTGAATAGATAAAAAAATTATAGTTTCATAAACATTTATTGTAAAAAATATAAAACTTGATAAGGTTGAAGTTCAAATTCATGTTTTTTTATATTAAAAACATGAATTTAGGAATGAGAAGAGATGTCCAACCTTTAGAATTGTAAATGCAAGTCAAATTGAGTAGGATTGTAAGAAAAATTAATTGAAGACATTAAAAATGTGTGCACATTAAAAAATATATGCATTACATTTTTTTTAATGTGAATATGTTTTACTAAAAAGCTCATGGTTAGCCTATAATTTTTTCACCACTTCCATGCATTTCCTTAAAATAGATAGTTAATACATCCCATTACAGTGTAGAAGAATGTATCCCTCTACATTTTCACACTTGTTTGGGCCCTTGTGAACTAAATGGACTTAATTGTGCATTATTTAAGGTGTTGTAAAGTGTTTTCTTACACTTTCAAACTAATCTAGGGTTTTCATTATTTAATTGGGCATCTTTATGCCTTAATTGGCCTTATTTTGCATCCTCAATCCTTAATTAATGCATCTTTCCAAAGATAATCCCAACATATGTAATAACCAATCCCAATTCAGTGTTTTTGGATTGTATGGCTTAGATTGTCATGTCCCCAAATTGGAGGTTTGGTGATTTAATTAATTTAATTGATTAAGTTATCCAAAATTAATATTATATCAAAAGAATAGCTTAATTGATTATTTTAATTAAGTGGAGCTATTAAATTAATTATTTATAAATTAATTCCAATAAATTAATATCAAAATGATGACTTTATATTTAATTGATTTAATAAAGTGACTAAATAAAATAATAAATCATAAAGTCACTTAAGGGAATAAAATATTAATTTATTCTAGAAACTTCTTGAAGTTGGCTGAAAATTATTTATAAGGAGCTCATCACAAGCCATTAAGATCATGTCTTGGATTATTTCTATTTATCATACTTGCATGGTAAAAGATGAGGCTTGCATTGCTCAAGGGTTTGAAGAATCTAGAGTACAAAGTTTGGTTGTGAAAGATCAACCCTAGCTGGAGTTATTGAGAAATCCATCTAGGGTTTCTACAAGTGCTTTATTGGAGACATCTTGATTGCAACAACTAAGGTATTTTTTCATTTCATTATTTTACTGAAAAATTTATTGTAGCTAATGTATTGTTGCACTTGAAGGAGGTTTCTTCATGTTGAATCAATTTGACCAAATTTAATGGTTGATAAACAAATTTGGAGAATATTGGATATTTTGAAGATTCATTTTCATTTGAGGAAGGATTATCACTCTTTCTGGTTTGATCATCTTTGAAGGATCAATTCTTAATGAAATTCAATTAAACCTATTCTAAGATTTTCATTACCAAAATTTGGAAAATTTGAGTCTTTTGTTTGAGACTATTTTTTAGTCACAAGAAGACAATTCAAGAAAAGGACGGTCAAGAACTTGGATGCACTCAGGACAAGATAGTGAATGAAAGTAAATGTGGAACCAATAGACAAGTAGGCATCTTACTAGAAGACAAACATGGAGTTCATCACTAACAGGTGTTAAGGAAAAATTCAAGGTTGAATATATATATATATCATTCAAGAAAATACAAATCGAGGTAGTCAACACATAAGATAAACTTGGAAATAAACGACAACTAAGGTATGGTCAAATATATATTTTATTAAACTATGTGATTTGGGATTAGATAAAGATGGAAATATTCAAGGTGTTGACAAGCTTTATATTCATATGTCGGGGTCGATAAAAATATTATGTATGTGCAATTCATTGAGTAGTTGAGACATTGAATTCATATCTATATAGAAAGGTGTAAGTGTGAATAAGGTGTAAAGCACAAAAGACACTTCTTAATACGACATTATATCAAATACAAAGCCAAATGAACTAATTAAAAGCAATAATCTACTGAAAGCGTCATATTATCTCTATCTCCAAAGATTTATTAAATCACAGTGGCTCTCAGATCGTGTAAGCAATGTGATTGTTAAAATGACTATCTGAAGAGCGAGAAGGATGCTAATGTAATGATATGGAACTAAATGTGATAATACTAGATGATAAAGAAACTAAACTAGCATGAATTGACATGGAAACAGATAAATGTAGCTATAGGAGGCAGCCATGATTGTGAAAGTTGATTGTTGGATGCTTGATGCTAGAATTCCTGCAGAGTAAGAGTGCATAAGTTAGATTACCTGGATCCTTTTGTTGGTTGAATGAGGTTGTATTTATAGATTTCTTGGCTATAGAAATGCACAGGGATGGCATTGAGAGGCTTGGATTCAATCTGGAGGATTGAATGGTGAAAGATGGAGGAGATTAAGAGAATTTTGGTGATTGTCTCTACCCATGAAAACACCAGGCAAGAGAAGAGGAAAGATTGATGGAGGAGGATTGAGAGAAGAATTTGGAATTTGTCTCCAATTTGTCTCCAAAACTTCCCATGAAGTTTCAATCAATTAATTTAGACATGATTTTGATATAAATTAGACATAGGATATCTAATTCATTTTTGAGGAAATATAGATGGAATATTCCTTATGCCTTTATTTAAATATTTTTGATTTATTTAAATTAGGAAAAGAGAGATAAAAAATGTAATAAAACAAACTATAGGATTGTTTATTAAATTAAACAGAAGAATATGGAAATTAATCAATAAAGTGTTTTGATCTTTATTTAATTAATTTAAGATCGATGTGATAGAATAAAATAGGGATTTGATAATTAAATCAAACAAAGTATTTGATTTTGTTTATTTAATTAAGATGAGATTGGAAGAAAATTAGAAGAACTTAAAAGTGAACTATATAAATAAATATTTCTATTTATTTAAATAGTAGAGGAATTTAGGACAATTAATTAAATAATTTGTATTTAATTAATCAGATTCTCCAGACCATTTTTAGGTGTATACATTTTTCCCCTCTTTGAAGTGATGTGTTTATGCATTGCTCCAAAGAAAATTTTGCTGCTACTGTGAGGATCAATGATAAAAATAATTCAGTATGCCTTAGATATGGATTTTCAGATGATTGCCAACAATATGCCCCCTTGGGAGATAAATTAATGATTTGATGATTTTTGAGAATTTTCAAATTTTTATGATGATTTGACGATTTGATGATGATTTGATAAAGATATAATTTATCTCTCGACAAAAAGTGGTGAAAATGCCCTTGTGATGAATTAATTTTAGTAAACTCCTCGATTTCGATGTTCTTTGATCATGTCAGCCTTTGATTTGATATGTTTGATGATGCTGATAGATTTAGATGATCTTGATCTCATGATAGGTGAGATTCAATGATTGATTGATGATAATTGACCTCTTATAGGCGAGGTGCAATGATAGCTTGATTGATTAACCTCATGATAGGCGAGGTTGAATGATTGAATGATGATAATATTTCTGATTTGTGATATGTTATGATCATAGGAGGATCTTAGAGTTCTTCCCAAAGACGTAGGACATGATTTTGCATCTAGTGCAGGTTGGTATAGATATCATTAATCGATGTGAAAAATCTATAATGCAGATGCGAAACTAATATGGATGCAATCTAATTTTATGATGCAACTATATGCAAACTATTGCCATTTTAACAGTACTTTTGTGCTATGTATCATCATAGAGCTTTAAAAATGTTGAAAGTGAGTACAAGCGTAAATGGTATATGTTAGACCAATGATGACCTGAGTACTACTTTCATGATTTTTGATATTGCAAGCGAACACAAGAATCTAGGTATAATTAAACCAATATGACCTGAGCATTTCTTGCATAAACAGACAAGAATCAATCATTTTCCTATGTGAATTGGAATGTCATCCATGATACTTTGTAGAGCACTTCCTGTGACGATTCACATAGTAATTTTGATTAATTCACAGACAACAGAAAAATAAAATACCATTCTCCTTCCTTGCTTCTCTAGTCCAATACATCATCGAGTTGCTCCAAAGAAATGATAAAAAAAAGTAACATGTTCAACCTTTGCTTAAAGTATTTCAATCATTATTCAGATTAGATCACCCATCTTGATTTTGTGACGTTTTTATGTTTTTCTGAGACTTTTGCGAAAAGAAAACCTTTACCTAAAGACCTAGCCTAGGGCTCTCAGGAGCTGATCAAATATTAGCCTTGCCTACGTTATATACGTAGAGACCACGTAGTTTGATTGAATTTGACTCATGTTTTTTTTTGGTTTTGACTTTTTTCAGACTAACTTTTTGACTTGTTTCTAGATTTTGATATGATATGGATTGTTTGATGCATTTTTTATGGTGATTGATGCTGCATTTTGATCATTGTTTTTGTTGTGTTTTTGCTAAGCTCATTGTTTTATTGCCTCTAGTGATTTTAGGATTTTTCCCCCAAGATAGGGTGAGACATGACCACATTGCAATGATATGTACTTGAGATTTTATTGCACCTTTTTCAAATTTTATGATTTTTTTGTATTTTTCATAATATTTTAAGATGAAATGAGATGATATGCCTGATTGAAGGAACAAGATTCCCCACAATAGGGCTAATGCAACCATGGATAATTGATAGATCAAAATGAAATTTTTACTACAAAACATGTCACACAAGCAACATATCTCTTGTTGAAAGATGATAATGGTATGATTGATTAAGATGCCAGGAAGGATCGATTCCATAAGACATGATGATGATAAGATTGATGATTGTTGATGATTGATTGAAAAAGGATATGAGGATTGGATAATGTTTTGTAGCTAGGCTTAAATATTATTTGTATGATAAGATTCAAGGTTTAAAAGGGACATGATGACATGGATTTTGATAAGCTAGAAGATATGGAATGGAATAAAGCAAGGATAAAAATAATGAATGGTATGATCAATATCATATAGATAAGATACAGACACAAGGCCCAAGTATTTTTACCCTATTCCTCATCAAGACCAAGGAAAGGAAGAAAGGATGTATTTAGTAAGAATGATGGAATATGGATAAGATGAAAGATATGGATAAAGCGTATAGGATAAGATATATGATGTTCAAGAAGATCCTTAACCTTGTCAAGATCAAAGGTGGAAATGTAAGGAATGAGCATAGAAAAAATAATGACCATGAATGATAAGATGGATGAAACTTGTCCCTAAGTGTAGAGTGCAAGAGGAATATGGAAGATAGGATATGGATGATAGGGAAGTGGAGGAAGGACTTAAGCATCAAGTTTCACAACCAAATATCCCTCTAATAAACCATGGCAATGGGAATTAGACTCCTAAATGTTGGCAGATTAATGATATGATGGAAGAATCTAAGGACTTATGCAAAGGTTTGGATTAAAGGAGAATGATGGGGGATGAATGTTGGATAATGGATTGGACGATGGACGGAATGTTGATGGTAGATGGAAAGGATGGAAAGATCAACATTGGCACACACCTTGAAGGGTGGTGGAGTGATGGAGGAAAAATGGATTTGGAAGGTGATAGGTTATTAGATGGAAAATTGGAGGAAGCTTTTGGATTAGCAAATTTGGATGCCAGTTTATATTTTATTTCTTCTATGAGACTTTTAGGAATCCACATGATTTTTGACTTTGATTTTTTCTTTGTGGGCCTTTGCGGCCTTTCACATTTTTCTTTTTGATTTATGGACCTTTGTGGTCTTTGAAAATTTCCTTTTTTCTTTGATGGGCCTTTGTGGCCTTTTGAAAATTTCTTTTGATTTATGGACCTTTGCGGTCTTTGAAAATTGCCTTTTTATTTGATGAGCCTTTGTGGCCTTTTAGTTTTTTCTTTTGATTTTGGATCAATTTTTCTTTTATTTTTGCATGTCTCTTTGAGGAGACATATTGATCCTTTGATACATGTGGATTTTGATATAGAAGATTTTGATATTTGGCATCCAAATTTCTTCCAAGAGCAATGGGAGGGGTGTATTGAGATGAATGGTATGGAGGTATTATGGAGGAGTTAATGTGGGTAGAATTTTGAAAGGGCATCAAGGATGTGTGCCTTTGTTGTTCTTAAGAAATAGGATATGGACCTAGGATAGAGGAAAGGTTTGATGGACTAGGATGAGGACCTAGGATAGATGGTATGTTTGGAGGATTAGGATGAGGACCTAAGATAGATGGTAGGTTTGATGAACTAGGACACTTAGGTGTATAACCAAGGCCATGGTGATATGGGTTTCTTTGAAAAAAAAGGGGTTCTAGAATACCTTGTTCATGAAGGCCTAATCCTTTTCCTTTGTAATTCATACTTTGAAACATTTGTTTACCAATGGGATATGTATTGTTTGTGAAACAAGGTGTGAGTCTATTTTGGGGAGGATATGATATGCATGAGAGGATAGGTGTTGGAAGTAGACCAGAATGGATAAAGGTGGAGGATCCCAATTTATAGGTGTGGGGTGCATGGATAGCTTGAATAGGTGTGATAGGCTCTTGACATGGGGGTGATGAGGTGTTTTGATCTTGACATAGAAAATAATTATGAAGCGGTATGAAAGGCATATCTTGATCATGAGAAGAATAAACATCTTCATGGGATGAAAGGGTATCCTTGAATGGAAGCATATCTTGACCTTGATGAGGAAGGGAATCATGAGAATTTGTAGAAAGAATGTCTTGATCATCAGTTGGTAAGACATCATTAGATAGGATGGAAGAACTATCATGCTCTTGTGATGCAATAGAATCATGAGATGATATGGATTGATTAGATGATGTGGAAGAAGAACCTGGAAGGATACTTTTCCCTTGAGATGGAAGGGAATTATTTTGGATGAAAAGTGAAAGGAGTGGATCATTATAAGATTCTTGAGAAATGGAATCTTGATCAAAGATTGGAAGAGTTTTTGGAATGTTGATATTATTGGATGGAGTGGAAAGAACATTTTGATATTGATGTGTAGGGGAGTCTATGCTAGCATGATTTGGATTGAGAGATTGACATGAATCATTGGATGTTGAAGATATAATAGAAGAGGATGATTGGATGAAATTGTTAACTTGAGTGAAAGAACCTTGAGGTTTATTTTGGCTTATTGTGGATGGAGATAAATGCATGACATGATAGTAATTCTCAATATCATTTGTGTTTGAGGACTTAGATTTGGGCTTATGGATATTTTGTAAAAATTCAAAGACATCGAACTTTGATGATGTAGTTGTTGGTGGAGAGGGTGTCATATCAAGATTTTTGTCAGAGGAATAAGCACAAATGTCTGGCAGAAAATATCTCTCTATGGTTCTTTCCCTTTGCACATCCCAAATTTGTTGTTGAAGGTTTTTCATTTGATGAGCTAGAGCATTCAATTGATCCTCATCTATTTCAACCATGGTGGTTTGAGTTTCAATTTCCTATTCTTTGGATTTTTAGTCTTCATGACCTTGTTTAAAATGGACATAAAAATGTTATTGTTTTCAATAAAATTTTGACCTTAGTTTGGTATAGTGTCAAGGATATTAATTCAAGTCAAATAGAATGATAGATTCTATTGATTAGACTAAGTTGACAAGTTTGATTATACAGTTTCGTTTCTTTGATTTAGGATGACTAATCCTAAAACTTAACTTACTAATCAAATGTGTTTGATTGAGACACTTTTTGATGGTAAATTTTGGTTTGATTTGAACAAATCCAATTGTCAAGTCCAATTTATGCAAGTTTAAGAGTCTGTTTTGATTTAGGAAAGTTTATGTTTTGATAAAAATCCAATTTTTGATGTTAACTATCTGACAAGGGTTTCCCATAACGTTTTGTTTTCTTTGTGTTTTTGAAGATGATCTTATCTGAATTAATGTTTTGAAAACACAACAAGCATTTGTGGAGTACTTGTTTTAAACTAAATAGATTGTGTATGTTCAAGAACCACGAATGGTCCTTATTGATTTTTACAGGCTATTTTGACACAAATCAGATAGACTCACTCTTAAGGAAAAATAGGTCATTATTATACTCAACAACCCACATCTTGAAATTGCATTGATGCACATGGCCGTGTCACCCCCTAGAGGGTGCCCACATTTTTGTCGTTTCCAGGCACGTACTCAGAGTTGGATTTCTCGTCCTCTGAGCAAACGGTCCTTGGAAATTATATGGTGAGTGTCTTGGGGGCAGATTCTTCCCTCCCCTTGCACCATGAGTATGAAAATGTTTGGTTACTGACTTGGTGGGATAATACTCTATGGTTCGTAGATAGGGCTTCCGTGTGGTGCGATAATTGATAAAATCCCTCAGGAGACCTCCCAATCTTTAGAACAAAGATTTTGGGGATGGTTATCTTGCTCACTACCATCAAGTTGGACTTTTATCAACAACTTGCATTTTGATTATAGTGGGTTGGAATCCTTGGCTTTAGGCATTCCCACTTGGGTTATTCTCGTAGGGTGAGTACTTTTTCCCACTATGGCAGGCCTTCTAAAGGATTTAATAAAGCGTAAATTTCATGAAATAAAGATGAATCTGACACTTTGATCACCCAGTTAAGGGGAGAGCATAAGCCTAATCACCACACAAGCACAACATATAAGTTGTTTTGTTTTAAGCCCAAAAAGACAATTTTCTAATCTATGTGAAGATTTTGCTTCACAAAAATCATGATGTTCTTTTTAACTTATATTACAAAGGTGTGATGGCTACCCTAGGATTGGTATATTTTAAACCAAATGACTACCCTAGGATTGGTTCTTTTTAATCCAAATGGCTACCCTAGGATTGCTTCTTTTTAACCAAATTTGACAAAGCTTGTGTAGATGGTTATTTTAAGCCCAAAGTAATGCTAGTTGGTCCTAAAGCATGAATGAAAAATAACATATGATGGGTTATTTTCCCATGAGTGTTTGAAAACACTATTACAATGGATATCAAATTCCCTTTTTTTCAATTCAATGCTCCATATTCCTCTTAAAACCTGCAATACATGCTCAAAATATTAGATGAGATCAAGAAATAAGAATATATAAAGGTTAGATGAATTATTAAGCATAAAAACCCTAAAACTTAGACCAAGTTACAATGTAATTTGAATTTAAATGTAAAATTGAAACTTTTAACTCTAAAAAAAGTGAGAAATACCTATACCATTGCATATCTTATGAAGTTCTACCCCATTTTAAAAAAAAAAGTTTCAAAAAAGACCTTCGTATGACCAAGATATGCCCATTTTCAGATTGACTATCAAAGCACTAAAACAGACTACAAAAGCGCTATTTCACAAAACCGCTAAAACAGAGGCCAAAAGTGCCAAAACAAAAGTGCTATTTCATTAAAAGCACTAAAACAGAGGTCAGAAGCGCTACAAAATTTACTAGAAGCACTAATTTTTTTTTCAAAGTGCTAAAACAAACCTCCAAAGCGCTAAAAGAAGTGTCAAATGCATTATAGTTTCTATAGAAGCGCTAAAATAGAGCATGAAAGCACCATAGTTTTCCATGGATGCGCTATAGTTTTTGATGAAAACGCTAAAATAGAACACGCCAAAAACCTGTGTGAGACTTTTCAAAAAAATTGATAAAAATATGGGGTTAAGGCCCCACAAGGCCAATTAAGAAGGGTCACAACTTTCTATTTTCAAAAGCTATGGGTTTGATTTGACCCCTAACCCATAGGTAACCATACTAAGGGTTAAATTAGGGTCAATTAACCCATTTTTATGACTAACTCAATCTTTTTAAACCCTAAAAATGAAATGAAATTCAAACATAATTAAAGAATTTCCAAAATGCCCCAAAACCATAAATAAATCTTTGATTGACTTTAAAAAGAAACATAATCACAAGATTCAACATTAAATCATTTTAATCACAAATAAAATAGAACACAAAGAGGCTATGATCCATTCCCCAAATGGACTATAGTGGTTTCACTTGACTAACACAATCGGGTATCCTTGGTTACCTCAAATCCCATTGGCCATGGGAGTGTACCTGCACACTCAATTTCCAAATGTCAAAATATCCAATGCATGATAATCAATAATTAAATAAACCAATTCATATGCATTTATTTAACACAATCTAATTCTGAATCAATAAATTCAATATCCATAATCATTCTTCCTCTAGCAATAATGTATCTTATCAATTCATATCTAATCATGACATGATAAGGAAATCACATCACCAAATTAAATTTTGCATCCTATCAATTCCATCTCATAAAACATTTATCCATTTCTATCATGATAACAAGGTCATATGAGCATATCAAGAAAGGAAGCATAACGTGCAACATATAATCATCATAGCATCATAAACATAAAACAAGCATAACTTCAAGTATCTATGATTATCCAAAATAGTCCAAAACACATAGAGTATCAACATGAATGAAGAAAAAGATAGTCAAATGGGTGTATCAAATGGTAGGCCTCACATCAACGAGACATGTAGTAGGTCTAAAAGAGGGAGATCAACTAGAGGTCAAAAGATTAGAAGAAAATTTTGTAAACACATGGAATTTTTTCTTGCTAAACAGGGGTCATGTTCTTATTATGATGAGAGCATAGGCGACATCGAGGTACCCTTGAGGTAAAAACATAGAATTTATGAAAACAATGGGTACCCGAGGAACTTCCTCTAATAAACATTGATTTTTGTGTCACCGAGAGGATATATCGCATAACACCATCGTCATTACATGGTTTGGGCCTATTTTGCATGGATGACATAAAGGTCTATTACGAAAAAGTTACTAAAATGATGGAGTATGTCGGACCCTGTTACAGTTACAAAGTTGGATGCAACTCTTTTGATGTACACGAAGTATGCATAGGTATGCACTTTCAACAAATTATATACAGTTAAAAGATAAGGATCAAAATAAAGGAGTGGCTATTTACATTGAAAGAAGGCCAAAAGTATCAGGGAATATTGCAGGGTTTATAAACAGTACACGACCTGGGTCAACAAATAAGTAACCCAATTGTATATTCGAGGCGCACGAAGTAAACTATGTATTCGTATGTGCGATAAAATCAATAACTTCAGGGGAAGAGGTGCTAATTGATTGCAATTTGAATTGCTTAGATACAAACACAATTACTATGGGGGTATGTAATGCCCTAATTTTTGACCGAAGGGAAAAAACATAACCATCAAATTTTTTGAACAAAGCTACAAAAACACTAACAATTGATAACCATGCACTAGTAGGGTTGAATATTGCACACATCGAGGAATGTTGCTTGTATAACATACCCATCGATGTGTTGCTCAAGAGTGATTCATTGGAAGGAAACGACATTGAGTACATGAATTCATCACACACACCCTTCGACCAAGGATGTGATGACTCAAGACTTAGGTTAAGGTTACGTAGGTTTCAAATAAAAGCTATGACTATTAATGGCAACCTCACCTTGATGGCATTATCCACCCTATCATGAAAGGATTATTAATCCATCAAAAGATTAACTAAATTATGTGGTCAAGTTTTTGGTCACTAGCCCTAATGATATTATCGTTATATTGTTGTAGTGTCAATGATATAGTAACTTAATTTTTCATAATCACGTTAATAAATGTGGTCCATATATGATCCTTAAATTTAAATTTACTTAATTTAAATAATTTTTATTGAGGAATAATTATCTTATTGATAATCCCATTGAATTATTCTTATACTTTATTTTAAAAGAAATTGACAGTTAAATAATTAAATTTAACTAAGATATTATAATCATATTAAAATAAACAAGTAAAACAATTATCACAATTTAAAATGTGATATAAATTCATCATGATAAAAAAAGAGAAAAGTTTTTATAAACATATATTTCCTACTTTACTTTATAAATATCATAATAAAATAAATGAGAATCTAAGTCTTTAACAAACCTTATTAAAAGAATAAAAATCTAGGTCTTTAAGAAATTCACGATTCCTCTTCTAATTTAAGGCTTAAGAGCTTATTAAAAGGGTATGTTATAATGTGAACACTTTCTAAAGAATTTTTATTTTATTCTAAAGAGTATATTTTAATTAGAATAATTTTTTAGATTTTGACTTCATCCTTTTTGAATTTTAAATACAATATCAAACATGAAACTCATTAAGGCTTCAGTTTAGGGTAATTTAGCTTCCCAACCCATCATGGTAAGAATAATGAAATGCGTGGCGACACATTTAGTGGAGATTAATTTAAATGAGGACCCGAACATTAACTATGCTACATTTATGAAAATGTTAGGGTAAAGTAGCGAACACATACAAAAGGCACCCCTTCCAATTTCAGCGTAATACAGAGAGTGAGGTGTCTAATGCTATTTACTATCATTTAATGGTAATAATATTAATGTTATTGAAATCTATATTATTTGGACCATTCTCGTGAGTCAAATGTACATTATCATTGTTTTTAAATGTGAATGGTAATATGGAGAGAAAGATTAGTATCACCCATTTTCATTCAAAATAACAATTACTCACAGCATGGTCAAAATAGCATTATTGCTAATAAGAAGGTAACCCCTAATATTACTAATCGTAATGGTATTAATGAAACTTAAGTTTAGGGTTAATTATGCTTAATGTATTAAACTACAATATTCACCGAGCCACAACATGAATCTAAAACTATTGGTAAAAATTAAAGGCTGGGAAAAGATGTAGCTAACTATAAGTTGGGAATTAAAGAAGGAAAAATCTCATGATGCAAGGCAATGATATTTAATTTCACGGTCGCAATGCATTATCTCTGCCACTATATGGTCAGAAGGGCTGTATTAAATTTTGGAGGTGTGAATTCATAGCTATAGCTTGGCATAATTCTCCACTAGTTGGTTTATTAAAAGTTGTTTGCATTGTCATGGGATTACTTAATCCTAGTTGATAAGAATGATTGCACCAGACACCTACATTTTTATGATAGCTTTCTAGACTTAATAGCAAGCTAAATTGCAAATATATTTACTTCGGTTTAACGCCCATTTTAAGAGGGATGATGGCTCACAAAAACTTAAGACGTTAAATATTAAATATTATTAACATATGTGCCCTAAGTTGGGCAGCCACCGAGAAGGGAGGAATTAATATAGACTTATGTTATTCTTCTTGCTACAACCTCAAGGAGATGGTGGTAGAGAGAGAGGAGCATGAGAGATAGTATTCCATAGCAAATGTTAAGTGCAATGTCAGGTTGCAGCCCAAGTCTAGCAAGGAGGATAGATCCACGTCCCAGCTCCCAAGCATGATAGCTTCTAGTAGTGACGTCCATGCATAGGGTCGTGCCCCTAGAGAGGCCGCAAGCCCAACCAAACCTTCGTAGAAAGTTTTAGAGGCTCTACACTAAATTTATAGATAGCAACTATTTAGAAAATAATCATGTATGTTAAGAAATAAAATAAAACATCATAACCATTTGACGTTACTTCATTTGCATAGCTATTTTCTATAGGTGAATCACATGATGTAATATGCAGATTTAAAGTTATAGAGTGACAGACTAAAAGCCTCTGTGGATGTGCTAGACAAGGATACTAAAGAAAGAAAAGGAGAAACAATCTTTCATCAATTTTTTATATATAAAAAAAAAAACTACAACTATTGTAACTAGGCTCCTGTATCTTATATTTTCATTTATTTCTATCCTCTCCTTTTAAATTCATCAAGGATTTACTTAGGACATAAAATACGAAGGTTGCACAATTTACCAAAGACCCATTTTCTTAAATACCCACAATTGATATCAAATGACTGTCTATGTCACATCTAGCCTACAACGAGAGGAAATGTCTCCATTTATCATTAATGTATTTCATATTGAATATACACATTCCATTTATCTTTTTATATTCTTAAATCTAGTCACATATGCACATTCATTTACATTTTTGTCTTTTCGAAACATACATGCATGAAATATTGGTTGACTGCAAGCTCAGAAAACTCAACCCTGTATAACTTTAATATACAATGCTGAAGCAAGAACTAGAGAATCTAACATACAGTGTAGTGTCATGGGTATGCAATAGATAATATGCTACTTTCCTTTGCTTTTAATAGAAATCATAGAAACAATCATTTCTTTTCCAAAAAAACCAGTAAACTGTAACTCATTTCCAGTATAATACAACAAAGAAGAAAACTTCAGTTTCACAATATTCACACTTGCATAGTCTTTAACCAGCCTCCTCAATATTAAATATTTTTATGTTGCTTCAAACGGTAATTTTTTATTTATTTTTTGTTTCTTTTTTTTTCATCACAAGCTCCATAATCTATTTTCAACAATTTTATTTTGACATAATAGTTAACAAGAGAAATTTTTTGCAGCAATACCTTAGAGCTATTACATTAGCACACATGGAGAATCCCAATTGAAAGCTACAATATAAAGCTAATTTTCTCAACAGTCTAGATAGTATTAATTTCATTTCTTTTGAAAGATAAGAGAAATACACAGTTTCATGTTTGCATTCAATTACACTTTTTTCCTGACAACCTTTCAAAATTAAACATTCAACCACAACAAATTTTATATGAAAGGATCACACTAATCCCTTTATTTTTCCTTTGCAAGGAAGAATATAACTACTTTCAACTGTTAGCTCTCAACAACCTGCAAGAGAACACACAAAACTTCCTTCCATGACCAATAGGGAGTGCTCACCTCCTAACCTTGGGTTGGAAAACCAACCACCCCCCGAGCTAGGAGGTAACCAAGTTACCAGGTACACACAAAAATAGAACATCAAGCAATTCCCAACCACAACACTCAAGAAAAATACTCCCAACCAAGATTCACACATTTACATAGGGATTCTTTAAGATTCCAAAGACGGGGATAGAGGTGGATATCACTTCTATATGGGGAGACCTATTAGCAAGTATAAATAACCAAACAAAACATTTTTTCTCTGTTCTTCTTCTCCAATCTACCCATTCATCAAAATTCTTCATATCATACATCTCCATACAAAAATATCCCAATACACCATATCATTATGAACCAAATTTGGGTACTCATACCCTCTTTTTTTGCCTCTCCTTCTCAAAGGAGGAAAAATCTCCCCATAGAGGTTCCTACTCATTCCTATCCCCCACATGGATACTCTTCCCACATTGGGTGAGTTTATCCTATACAACCCCAACCCAACACATGGAAATATAAGGCACATAAAATGAATAACCAATTTTCATAAACAATATTCTTACATTTTCATATACAAAGGGTAGAAAAAGAGAAACATGTATACAAGTAAGGTAAAATCTATCTCAAATCCAAAGCCAAATGAAGGTAAGTTGAAGATGAATTCTTTGTCTTCTACTCTTCCAAGCTCAAGCCAAAATTTTCCCTTCCCAAGCATTCCCAAGCACAAGGCCAAAAAAGAACCCTTCTTTTGAGTTTCAAAAGTATTCAAATAGGAGTCAATGGTTGGAAACCATTGGAGAAGAGAGTGACACATGTCAATCTCCTATCCAATCCTATGGACACACCTCCCCACAAGTTCTCACACATGTGTGAGAAATCTTAGGGAATTGAAAGTCCAAAGAGTGTTCAACACTCAGCAAGGCTTTAAAATCTCATAAATGAGAATTTGGAGCCAACACTCCAATCCCATCCCCAAAATCCGTGACCATTCTTAATGGCCATTTAAGAAGGGTCACAACTTGCTATTTTCAAAAGCTATGGGTTTGATTTGACCCCTAACCCATAGGTATCCATCCTAAGGGTTAAATTAGGGTCAATTAACCCATTTTAATGACTAATTCAATATTTTTAAACCCTAAAAAAGAAATGAAATTCAAACACAATAAAATAATTTCCGAAATGCCCCAAACCCTAATCAAAAGTTTGATTGAATTTAAAAAGAAACATAATCGCAAGATTCATCATTAAATCATTTTAATCACAAATAAAATACAACACAAAGAGGCTATGATCCATTCTCCAAATGGACTATAGTGGTTTCACTTGGCTAACACAATCGGATACCCTTGGGCACCTCCAATCCCATTGGCCATGGGAATGTACCTACACACTCAATTTCCAAATGTCAAAATATCCAATGCATGATAATCAATAATTAAATAAACCAATTCATATGCATATATTTAACACAATCTAATTCTGAATCAATAAATTCAATATCCATAATCATTCTTCCTCTAGCAATAATGTATCTTATCAATTCATATCTTATCATGACATAATACGAAAATCATATCACCAAATTAAATTTAGCATCCTAGCAATTCCATCTCATAAAACAATTATCCATTTCTATCATGATAATAAGATCATATGAACATATCAATAAAGGAAGCATAATGTGCAGCATATAATCATCATAGCATCATAAACATAAAATAAGCATAACTACATGTATCTATGATTATCCAAAATAGTCTGAAACACATAGAGTATCAACATGATCAAATCAAAAGATAGTCAAATGGGTGTATCAAATGGTAGGCCTCACATCCTCCTCCCCTAGGAATGACCTTCCTCCTGGAAGTCATCAAAGAGGTGAGGATATAGGACCCTCAAACATGAGGCATCCTCCCAAGTGGCTTCTACCTCGTCACATCGATCCCATTAGACCCTAACCTGGTCCAGCTCTCATCCTCGAAGAGCCAACGTTTGTCGAGCAAAAATGCGAATGGGCTCCAAAGCTAACTGGTCATCCGACTCCACCTGGAAAGCATCCCAGTCCAACACATGAGATACATCGTGCACATAACGTCATAAAACTGATACATGAAAGACATCATGGATGTGTGACAGGCTAGGTGGCAAGGCTAGATGATAAGCTAGAAGACCTATCCGCTCTAAGATCTCAAATGGACCTACAAATCATGGTGCGAGCTTAGAGCCCTTTCCATAACAGATTGGACTCTTATGCGGCCGTACTCTAAGAAATACATGGTCACCAATTGAGAAGCTCGAATCAATCCTCTTCACATCAGCATACTTCTTCTGACAATCTTGTGCCTCTTGTAGACGCTGTCGAATCAAGACCACCTGTTGCTCCATATCCTGTACCATCTCTAGCCCAATAGCTACTCTATCCTCAATCCTTTCCCAACTCAAAGGAGTCCTATACGGTCTGCCATACAATGCCTGAAATGGCGACATGCCTAAGGAACTGTGATGCCCATTATTGTAGGAAATCTCGACCAAATATAGATAATCCTCCCAACTAGACTGGTGATCCATCACTTACATGCATAGCATAGCTTGTAACAACTAATTCACCCTCTTTGTCTACCCATCTGTCTCAGGGTGGTAAGTTGAACTGAAGTTGAGCCAATGCCTGCTATAAAGATGTCCATAATGTAGATGTGAAGAGTGAATCCCTATCTGATATAATCCTACGAGGAATTTTGTGCAATCTAACAATGTCATCAAGGAAAACTCTTGCTACTACTGGAGCTATATATGTCGTACGTATGGGTGAAAAATGGTTTACTTTGGTCAACTTGTCAACAGTCACCATAATGGCATCATGGCGATGTGAGGACAAAGGTAAACCAACTACGAAATCCATTGAAATGGTGTCCCATTTCCACTTAGGAATATCGTGCGGGTAAAGAAGTCTTGTTGGATGTTGGTGCTCTGCCTTGACTCTCTGACACTCAAGGCATCGAGTCATAAAATCTGCAATGTCTCGTCGCATCCCTACCCAATGATACAACTTTCTCAGATCGGCATGCATCTTCTTTACCCTAGGATGTGCTGCATAAGGTGCCTTGTGTGCCTCTGATAGTATAACTGTGTGAAGGTCACACACACTAGGTACATAGATACGCCCTCTGTGATGTATTAATTCATCATAATCCAAGATATATCCTATAAACTTGACCTTAAGGGTGCTCTGTGATTGGATCTCCTATTGAACCCACATATACCACCCATCCTCAAGAAGGTGCTGTAGAATCTGACTCCTCAAATCAATGCTCAATGTCATGGATGATAACTCATGATGCCTCCTACTCAATGCATCTGCAACCACATTATCTTTCCCTTTGATGTAATGCACATCAAAGTCATACTCACATAAGAAATCCATCCAACGCCTTTGAAGAGCATTTAGATTAAGTTGCGTGAATATGTACTAAAGGCTCTGGTGATCTGAATGCAACTCGAAATGATGACCCAAAAGGAAGTGCCTCCAACGAACTAAAGCATGAACTACTACTGCTAACTCCAAGTCATGTGTAGGGTAGTTCAACTCATGGGTCTTGAGTTTTCATGACTCATATGCGATCACTCTACTCTCCTACATAAGTACAACACCTAAGCCATTAATAGATGCATCTGTGCAAGCCATGAAATCTATTGAAGGATCTAGAACTGCTAAGATAGGAGCACTAGTGAGACACTCCTTAAGGTTCTAAAAGGCCCTCTCACATTGATTTGTCCACTCAAATTTCTTCCCTTTCTGCTGAAGGGAAGTGATAGGATGTGCAATCCTAGAGAAACCCTCTACAAAAGGATGGTAATAACTAGCCAAACCCATGAAACTCCTGACCTCTGTCACTGTAGTAGGTGCTGGCCAATCCATGATAGCTCTAATCTTTGATGGATCTGTGGAGATACCATCACCAGATATAATGTGACCAAGATAGTGGACCTTTGGATGAAACAAGGCACACTTTGATAAGCTACCATATAACTGATGCTCCCTCAAACACTGCAACAACTGTCGTAAGTGGACCTCATGCTCCTCCTTAGCACGTGAGTATATCAAAATGTCATCAAGGAAAATAATCATGAATCGATCCAAGAAGGTACAAAATACTTCCTTTCATGAGACTCATGGACACTATAGGAGCATTCGTCAACCCAAATGGTACCACAGTAAACTCATAGTGGCCATACCTAGTCCTGAAAGTGGTCTTATGAATATCCGCTTCTCCAATCCGTAACTGATGATACCCAGACTTAAGGTCAATCTTAGAGAACACTCTAGCTCCTTGCATCTGATCAAATAAATCATCAATCCTCGAAAGTGGGTAACGATTCTTGATTGTGTCTTTTTCAGTTGTCTATTGTCTATGCAAAGACGAAGGGATCCATCCTTCTTCTTAACAAAGATGACAGGAGCACCCCAAGGTGAGACACTCAGATGGATGTGACCCTTCTCTAGAAACTCCTCTAGCTGAAGCTTGAGCTTACTAATCTCATGTGTATTCATCTTGTAAGGTGCCCTCGATACCGGCTCAGCCCCTGGCACCAAATCTATACGAAAATCAATCTCTCGACGGGGTGGAATACCTGGCAAATCAGAAGGAAAAACATCGGCAAACTCCATAAGAATGGGATGGTCATCCAAGGATACCTCTATCATCTCCTCATCCACATGTCTGAGAGTGATAGAAAATAAGTGGCATCCCTTTCGTAGACACCACTTCAACTGCATAGAGGATATCGTACGAAGGGAAATGGGTCTCTGAACCCCTATAATCACCATCGCTGAACCATGGTCATCCACACACTCAACATCCTTTTGATGACAATCTACCTTATCCTAATGTGCATCAAGCCAATCCATGCCCAAAACCACTACATAGGAGCCCAAGGGTGTGACACGAAGGTCAACCGATGTGGTCAAACCTCCAAATTGAAGTGGGAAATCACAAACTACTGAGTCTATGGAAACCTTAGCCCTTGAGGCTAGCTCTACCTCCCACCTATCGTCCTACCTAGATGCCACTAGCCTACTACACTCCACTACAGAAGGGGCTATAAAAGAGTCAGATGCCCCATAATCAAATATAATAGTAACATGAGTATCATTTATCATACCTGGGGTCTCAACAACTGTGGCCTGGTGCTCAGCAAGGCGGTTCTCAACTACTACAAATACTTGGTGGGACTTTCCCACATCTCCCACTGTCTTCTCAGAGCTTGGTGTGTGTTTTCCTCTAACTATAGGACCCTAAGGGAAATCCCTAGCTAGGTGTCCCACTGCTCCACATACATAACAAGGACCCCTCGAATAAACCTGAGTTGGATGGATCCTAGTGAACTGTTGTCCCCCAGTCCTACTAGAACCACTGTGTCCCCCTCGGCTAGATTGTTGTGAACATGCTTGGGTAGCACCCTGTAACTAAGAATGCTGATCTCTGCGAGGACCCTGGGGTTGCCATGGCCTAGAGTGACCACCTTGAAAGCTCTGTTGTGGCCTAGGCCTCTAACTATGTTTTTTTACTGCTGTGGTGGGCTAGATGGTCCTATAGAAGGTCTAAATCCTCCCTTTGAAGGAAGGGGAGGTTGTCAAAAACCATGTGATTGAGTACCCTACTTACGGTTATGAAACCGATCTCGTGCCTCATGATACTTCCCCTGAATCTCCTATGCTATGAGGGCTTTCTCCACAACAACTCAAAGGTTCTCTGGATCAACCATGCATACAGGTCCTAATATGACTACATTCAGTCCTCTTATAAAGCGATTGACAAAAAGCTTCTCATCTTGGATATAGTCCACATACTATAGTATCTCAAGAAACCGATTCTCATACTGTGCTACTAATAGTACCCTCTGCTGAAGGTCATGGAACTCATCAATGTGACACTGTCAAAAATGCTCAGACAAATAGCGTGCTCGAAATCGGTTTAAGAATGTCTCCCATGTGAGAGTGCCAATAGATAAGTGGTGCTTGCGCTCCTCTTGGCACCACCAAGTAGAGGATAGACCTCTAAGCAAAAGTACCGCACATTGTTCTTTTACATTGCTTGTATATGCACACAATCCAAATCACCTATCAAGATTGAGAAGCCATGACTCAACTCTCTGTCCATCCATGGATCCCTCAAAATTATCTGGCTTGAGTCGTAGCACTTCTCGAACATGATCTCCTAAATCTCGGTATGCTCTATCCCCAACTACTACCTCTAGATGAGACATTTGTGGTGGAGGATCTAAGTGAACTGATCCCCTCTCTCCCTCCTCATCATACTCATCTGGAATGTGATGGGGACTCCTGTTGCACTCTCTATGTTGTGACCCATGTGCCTTGGTCGAGTGATGAGTCTGATCTCATCTAGGGGCCTCCTCGGTCACTGGTAATCGAGCGTGAATAAACCCAATCAAGTCCTCTAATGCATGGAGGATCTGAGAATTGAGGTTATGTGGAGGATCATGTTGTGATGCCTCAGAAACATGTGCGGGTGTCAGTGGTGCCTCTGATTGGTTTTCCTATGCATTATATCTGTGACCACGTTTGTGACCATGTCCGTGTCTATGAATACTCCACTTCCTAGGTGCCATCCTACATGACAATACCATAAGGATTATCAACATGGTGAAATTTTTTTCCCAAAGCTTCTAGTGTTGGAACCTAGGCTCTGATACCAAAATGTAATGCCCTACTTTTTGACCGAAGGGCAAAAACATAACCATCAATTTTTTTGAACAAAGCTACAAAAACACTAACAAAAGACACTAATAATTGATAATCATGCACTAGTAGGGTTGTATACTGCACACATCGAGGAATGTTGCTTGTATAACATCCCCATCGACGTGTCACTCAAGAGCGATTCATTGGAAGGAAACAACATTGAGTACATGAATTCACCACACACACCCTTCAACCAAGGAAGGGATGACTCAAGACTTAGGTTAAGGTTACGTAGGTTTCAAATAAAAGCTATGACTATCAGTGGCAAGCTCACCTTGATGACATTATCCACCCTATCATGAAAAGATTATTAATCCATCAAAAGATTAACGAACTTTAGTGGTCAAATTTTTGGTCAATAGCCCTAATGATAATATCGTTATATTGTTGTAGTGTCAATGATATAGTAACTTAATTTTTCATAATCATGTTAATAAATGTGGTCCATATATGATCCTCAAATTTAAATTTACTTAATTTAAATAAATTTTATTGAAGAATAATTATCTTATTAATAATCCCATTGAATTATTCTTATACTTTATTTTAAAAGAAATTGATAGCTAAATAATTAAATAACTAAGATATTATAATCATATTAAAATAAACAAATAAAACAATTCTCACAATTTAAAATGTGATATAAATTCATCATGATAAAAAAAATAGAAAACTTTTTATAAACATATATTTCCCACTTTACTTTTTAAATATCATAATAAAATATATGAGAATCTAAGTCTTTAAGAAACCTTATTAAAAGAATAAAAATCTAGGTCTTTAAGAAATTCACGATTCCTCTTCTAATTTAAGGCTTAAGAGCTTATTAAAAGTGTATGTTATAATGTGAACACTTTCTAAAGAACTTTTATTTTATTCTAAAGAGTATATTTTAATAAGAATAACTTTTTAGATTTTGACTTCATTCTTTTTGAATTTTAAAAGCAATACCAAACGTGGAAATCATTAAGGCTTCAGTTTAGGGTAATTTAGCCATCCAACCCACCATGGCAAGAATAATGAAATGGGTGGCGATGCATTTAGTGGAGATTAATTTAAATGACGATCCGAACATTAACTGTGTTACGCTTATGAAAAAGTTAGGGTAAAGTAGTGAACACATACAGAAGGCACCCCTACCAATTTCAGCATAATACATACAGTGACGTATCTAATGTTATTTACTATCATTTAATAGTAATAATATTAATGTTATTGAAATCTGTATTATTTGGACCATTCTCGTGAATCAAATCCATATTAGCACTGTTGCAACCCAAGTTGCAGCAAGGAGGATGGATCCATGTCCCAACTCCAAAGCACGATACCCTCTGGTGGCGATGTCCATGTACAGGGTTGTGCCCTTGGAGAGGCCACAAGCCTAACCAAACCTTCATATATAGTTTTAGAGGCTCTACACTAAATTTATAGATAGAAACTATTTAGAAAATAATCATGTATGTTAAGAAATAAAATAAAACATCATAACCATTTCACGTTACTTCATTTGCACAACTATTTTTTACAGGTGAATCACATGATGCAATGGATTTGAAGTTATAGAGTGATGGACTAAAAGCCTCTGTGGATGTGCTAGACAAGGATACTAAAGAAAGAAAAGGAGAAACAATCTTTCATTAATTTTATTTAAAAAAATAAAAAACTACCATTGTTGTAACTAGGCACCTGTATCTTACTATTTTCATTTATTGCTATCATTTCCTTTTAAATTCATCAAAGATTGCCTTAGGACACAAAATATAGAGGTTGCACAATTTACTAAAGACCCATTTTATTAAATACCCACAGTTGATATCAAATGACTGTCTATGTCACATCTACCCTACAACGAGAGGAAATGTCTCCATTTATCATTAATGCATTTCATAATGAATATACATATTCCATTTATCTTTTGATATTCTTAAATCTAGTCGCATATGTACATTCATTTACATTTTTTTCCTTTGGAAACGTACATGCATGAAATATTGCTTGACTGCAAGCTCAAAAAATTCAACCCTGTAGAACTTTAATATACAATGTTGAAGGAAGAACTAGAGAATTTGACATACAGTGTAGTGTCATGGGTATGCAATAGATAATATGCTACTTTCCTTTTCTTTTAATAGAAAACATAGACACAATCATTTCTTTTCAAAAAAACCAGTAAAATTTAACTCATTTCCAGTATAATACAACAGAGAAGAAAACTTCAATTTCACAATATTCACACTTGCATAGTCTTTAACCAGCCTGCTCAATATTAAATATTTTTATGTTGCTTTAAATGGTAATTTTTCTTTTTCATCACAAGCTGTATAATCTATTTTCAACAATTGTATTTTGACATAATAGTTACCAAGAGAAATTTTTTTCAGCAATACCTTAGAGCTATTAAATATGCACATAGAGAGAATCCCGCTTGAGAGGTACAATATAAAGCTTATTTTCTCAACAGTCTAGATAGTATTAATTTTGTTTCTTTTGAAAGATAAATGAAATACATAGTTTCATGTTTGCATTTAGTTACACTTTTTTTCTTGACAACCTTTCAAACTTAAATATTCAACCACAACAAATTTTATTTGAAAGGATCACACTAATCCCTTCCATGGCCAATAGGGAGTGCTCACCTCCTAACCTTGGGTTGGAAAACCAACCACCCCCCGAGCTAGGAGGTAACCAAGCTACCAGGTACACAGAACAATAGAACAACAAGCCATTCCCAACCACAACACTCAAGAAAAATACTCCCAACCAATATTCACACATTTACATAGGGATTCTTTAAGAATCCAAAGACGGGGATAGAGGAGGACATCACTTCTATATGGGGAGACCTATTAGCAAGTAGAAATAACCAAACAACACATACTTTTTTCTGTTCTTCTTCTCCAATCTACCCATTCATCAAAATTCTTCATATCATACATCTCCATAAAACAATCTCCCAATACACCATATCATTATGAACCAAATTTGGGTACTCATACCCTCTTTTTTTGCCTCTTCTTCTCAAAGGAGGAACAATCTTCCCATAGAGGTTCCTACTCATTCCTATCCCCCACAAGGATACTCTTCCCACATTGGGTGAGTTTATCCTATACAACCGCAACCCAACACATGGAATTATAAGGCACATAAAATGAATAGCCAATTTTCATAAACAATATTCTTACATTTTCATATACAAAGGGTAGAAAAAGAGAAACATGCATACAAGTAAGGTAAAACCTACCTCAAATCCAAATCTGAATGAAGGTAAGTTGAAGATGAATTATTTATCTTCTACTCCTCCAAGCTCAAGCCAAAATTTTCCCTTCCCAAGCATTCTGAAGCATAAGGCCAAAAAAGAACCCTTCTTTTGGGTTTCAAAAGCATTCAAATGGGAGTCAAGGGTTGGAAACCCTTGGAGAAGAGAGTGACACATGTCAATATCCTATCCACTCCTATGGACACACCTCCCCACAAGTTCCCACTCATGTGTGAGAACTATTTAGGAATTGAAAGGCCAAAGAGCGTTCAACACTAAACAAGGCTTTCAAATCTCATAAATGAGATTTTGGAGCCAACACTCCAATCCCATCACCAAAATCCGTGACCATTCTTAATGGCCAATTAAGAAGGGTCACAACTTGCTATTTTCAAAAGCTATGGGTTTTATTTGATCCCTAACCCATAGGTAACCATCTTAAGGGTTAAATTAGGGTCAATTAACCCATTTTAATGACTAATTCAATCTTTTAAAACCCTAAAAAAGAAATGAAATTCAATCATAATAAAAGAATTTTCAAAATTCCCCAAAACCCTAATTAAAATTTTGATTGACTTTAAAAAGAAACATAATCACAAGATTTAACATTAAATCATTTTAATCACAAATAAAATACAACAGAAAGAGGCTATGATCCATTCTCCAAATGGACTATAGTGGTTTCACTTGGCTAACACAATCGGGTACCCTTGGTTACCTCCAATCCCATTGGCCATGGGCGTGTACCTGCACACTCAATTTCCAAATGTCAAAATATCCAATGCATGATAATCAATAATTAAATCAACCAATTCATATGCATATATTTAACAAAATCTAATTTTGAATCAATAAATTCAATATCCATAATCATTCTTCCTCTACCAATAATGTATC